>JAHNEJ010002012.1:0-282761 GCA_022559845.1 Amorphophallus konjac
CGGTCCACCCTTGGTGCGTCAGAGACTCGTGACCCCCAACGTTCCGAAAGCACGAAAACAGACATAGCGGTCGAACCCAGGCGCGTCACACTCTCTGGCGGTTTATCGTGGGACCGCCAGAGCGACCAACACCCTGCGGACAAAACAAGACCCTGTGACGCACCCTCCTTGGGGCGTCACGGCATGTAACGTACCCACCCTGGGGCGCCACAGACTGTGACGGTCACTGGAAGGACCGTCACACCCGTACGACAGCGGAACGGCGGGAAACGACCCAAAAATCGTCCCACGCCCCCATACCTCCACGGGAGAGGGGGAAAACAAGGGGGAAGCCCCCAAATAGCCCCTAGCATGCATCTACGGCCTCGGATCGGCCAAAAATGCGATGAATCGGCAGATCGACTCATAACCTTAAAAACATTGATTTTTCCCAAAAATCCCAAATATGCCAGTTCGGCTCACCACGGCCTACAAAACTCGCGAGAAAGGGAAAGCATGAGCTGGGGGTCCATCTCCCTACCTCCACTGAAGATTTCGCGCCCTGAGCTCGCCAATCCGCGAAGAAACACCGTTTAAACCCTCGCCGGCTCGTGATCCCACGAACCGCCTCCACCATCGCGATCCTCGTCCCGAGCCCGTCGCTCCACGTCCCACGGGCCACGCCGCCACGCCCTCGCCGCCTCCGTCGGCCGCCCGGAGTGAGAGGGGGAGAGGAGAGAGCGTGAGAGAAGAGAGAGGGAGGGAAGAGAGAAATGAGAGGGGAGAGAGAGAAAGGGTTAGTATAAATAGAAAAACCCAAAAATTTCAAAATTTCAAAAAATTATGAAAAATTACCTCCGCGATCCTCGGGAGGAGCACAATGCGCCGGTACAGTCCCAGAGTTGGAGAACGTCACGGTTCGCCCTACACAGAGTTTCGAAGGTGCATCAGGGAAAAACACGTGTAAAACACAAAATACACTCTGAGACCCACTAAAATGATCCGAAAAATATCCAAAAAATCCGGGGCATTACACATAGGGTTCGGATGATGATGAAGATGAGGGTTGTATAAATTTGAGAAATTACAGAAATGGGTATCCGGAGGCTTTGGATGATGATGAGGATGAGGGTCACATTGCCCTGAGAGAGTATGCGGATCAGGATCTGGAGGTTCCGTAGGATTCGGGGTATGAGGGACATGATGCTCTGAGAAGATAAAAGAATGGAATAAAAACATGAATCTAGGAGAGTCTGGGGGTTCCAGATAGAGAGAATGGGAGTTGGATAAATTGAATGGATTTAACAATGAAGAATCTGGAGGTTTCAGAAGAGGAGGAATATGAGGGTCTTGGGACCCTAGAAAAGAGGATGAATGCAAATGCTTAGAATAGAAAGAGGAGAATCTCCCTCTCACCTAGTGGATGGCCCATAAAAAGAAGTTGACAATCAATAACAACAAATGTGGAGTGGAATAAGATGCAGATGGGCCAGTGGAGGACCCCTTAACATGAGACCTCTCACCCTTAAGTCTCGATTTATATCCTCCCCTCTTCTTGATGCATGTTTTCTTACAATGCAACCTCTTGACCTTCAACATGGCTTCTGGGCTTCTTGGCTTTACATGTCTTCTCCCAAAGTGTGCCCAGATAGATGGTCTTGTCCTTCTTTGATCGACTAGCTCAATTGGTTCAGTTAGCGCCCATAGATTCTCATTTAATGAACTTTCAATAATATCCCTTGAACATTCAAAAATGAATGGCAACTCTCTTGGCAAATAATCATAATAAAAACTTGAGAGTTCCGCTTGTGAAGCAGGGATCTTGACACAGAAGGCTCCATTGGAAATAGCTCCCTTGATAAGTAGACATTATCAATCATTGGAAGTTTAACCTTTGACATACGGAGCTTCATATTTGGCACATTTTGTAGTGCTATTGGAATATCCTTTGTGAATATGCTTGGTAACATAGGCGTTCACCCCTTGCATGGAAGTTGGGAGGGAGTAGACATGATATCAAAAACTTCCAACAAGGACTGCTATAATGCCCCAAATTTTTTTTCATTTTTCTGGATCAAAATCCTTGAGTTCGGAGTGCCTTTGTGAGTCCCGGAATGTGTTTTATGATTTACTCAGGTTTTTGGCTGTCGAGCCTGCGAAACCTTGTGTAGGGTGAACTGACTTGTTGTCGGGCTCCGAGACGTTGCAGGCGTGTTGTCATTTTTTGAGGATTGTGGGGTGTATTTTTTCCTAATTTTATATTTTCTAGATTTTCAGAATTTCGAATTGGTTTTCTATTTAAACCAACCCACCCCTCTCTCTCTCTCCTCAGTTCTCATTCTCTCCCTCTCTCTTCTCTCTCTCTTCCCATCTTCTCCGAGCGGCCGACGGAGATGAGGAGGGTGAGACAGAGGCGGGGTGAGGGCGACAAGTGGGAGAGGATGGGTCGATGAATGAGGCGGTGGAGGCGCGGTGCTCTTTCGCGAGTTCGGGGCGCCGGCGAGGGTTCAAAAGGTGTTTTCGCGAGGAATCGGAATCCTCGGCGTAGGAAATCTTCGGTGGAGGTAGGGGGATGGTTCCTTTGCCCTTGTACTTCCTTTCCCACAGATTTGGTAGCCTGAGGTGAGTCGAGAGGGTTTATTTCACGTTGGGGTTCAAATGCATGATTTTAGGGTGAGCGGTGGATCTTATGTTTTAACCGCGTTCTTGGGGTTTGAATGGCAACTCTTGGTGGTCCAGAGGCCGGGGAATGGTTTTCCCATGTTTTTGCCATCACTTGGGGATGATTGGGGCATGGAATCGAACCCCTAGGGTAGGTTCGACGGGCTTTCTGCCATTTTTGGTAGACCGACTGGTTGAGTTCGGTTGACCGAGCAACATCACCATGAATAGGGCAAGGTCGCCCAGTTCGATCGACCGAACTGCCCAGTTTGGTCGAATGACCAGGCCAGACTTCTTGTTGGTCGCGGCTGCGTTGACATAGCCCTATGGCTGTGTCAACCCAGCCCTATTGGTCGATCGACCCAGGGGTTTTGGTCGACCGATTTGCCCTGTTTGGCCCACCCGGTTATGAACCATTGGTCGACCTTTGGCCCCGTGGATGTCCCGGACACCCCAGGGGTACCATGACCGTATTTTTGGGTGTCCGGAGGTTCCATTTTATCTTGATTAGTGTGTCCATATCTTTTAAGGGTCCGAGTGACCCTCTTATGTTCCGGGCTTCCCTGTTACGCTTGATCGAGTCGCCGTGTACTAGCATAAGTGTGGAGGGCTATTCTCGCACGTTGTTAGCTTTCTTAAAAAGTGGTTTCCATGTGGGTCATGCGTATGGCCTGAGGACTACGAGCCTCATGACCCAACTTGGGGCTGGAGGGTTTCTTAGCTTCCCTTTGGAAAGGGATTAAGCTCAGTGATTATGTGCCGCCTTAAAGGCTATATTTGACCGTGGTTTTGACCCTTGGTTTAGAGTAGATTGACAGCATGGAACTGTGTTGTACGATGGTCTTGACCCTGAGTCTTGTGACTCATGGACCGTTGTTTTGGTAGGTCTAGTGGACTATCCCTCAGTCTGGTGGCATTGTGCCACTCATTTTCTGAGCTAATTATGACGGGCTTATGCGTAGCCTGTCCGTATTTTGAGGATTTTCATCAAGAGTCATTCGTTTAGTGGCCCCCCACTAGTCGTAGCTTACTAAGCACGCCTGTGCCAACCCACCTGGGAGTATGTGGAGAGCTACACCCGAGAGTGAGACGATTTATAGGCTAGTTTGCTTTAGGGCCTCCCACTATAGCGGCTCAAGTCCGAGCCGGGAGGAAAATCAGCTAGAGGGCCTGACGTAGTGTAGTCAATCAGTGTGTGCACACATGGTCTGGGACTTCGGACGCGTGTTGACGAGCATGACCCCGACTAGACCCTTGTCTTGTGGTTACTAGTACGGTGCCTCAGTGTTCGCCTGGGGCATGTAGGGAGACACCTGAGGCTGTGGACTAAGTCATCAGTGGACGCATCCGACCATACTTCTAGTGGGTAGTACTTCTGTCACACGAGACGAGTTCCTTCGTGGTTCTCCGGGTGGTTTCTGAGTGTCTTTTCGACACCAAGGTCTAGGGTTTTTGGTAGCGTTACCATGGGTTTTTCCCTAGACGGTATAGGGTTCACGACGACGAGGTCGTGACTGTGTTCCCAGGCTGCGTGGTCTTGGGCTGGGCCTTAGTTAGCGAGGAGAGGTGGTGCGGACACCAGGGCGATCACGTGACACGTCGGCGAACCGACGGTGCCATACGCGGAGCACCAAGTTGACTACATCGACTTCCCTTCAAATTGGGGACACTTTGGTTTCTATTTGGACTCTTTTAGCATTAAATTGGGCTTGTAATGTCACATTATATGTGGGTTTTCATATTGGGTTGGTTGTAAGGCTCTAAATGGGCCAACTGGTTAAGGCCCTTAAGACTTCATTAAGAAAGCGAGAGGCCTTGGTCCATTTGGATGGATCCATAGGCCATATATGGGCTCTTCATACATGGGCCAACTAGAGGAGAATGGCCTTGAGCCATATTAGATTCCTAGAAGGATGAGTGGGCTGCCATGACCAAAATGGCCCATTCAAGGCCCAAAATGGGGGGCGCCCCCTTTCTTGTCCTATTAGGCTAGGAAATTGTCTTTTTTCTTCTTTCTTCTCTCCATTCACAACATGTGGTATTAAATGGCTGCTGGTCAAGGTTAATTGGCTGCCAACCTACCCCCCTTTTACCTTGAATGTCAAAGGTAGGCAGCCAACATGTCTCTTTGTCCCCTCCCTCTCCCTTTCATGGCCATGGGTGCATCCCCCTTCCCCTCCCCTTGAAACCCACGACCTCCCCACCCCTTATACCTCTTGTAATTGTCTATTTAAGGGCTTGTACATTGTGTGTGCAGAGGCTAATGATATTTTGTTGAAATAAAATTGTTAAGAGAGTGATTCTCCCTCTTTCTCTTGCCCTTTCCCTTGGTGTGAATTTCACAGAAATCTGGTCGTGGACTCGACCTTCTCTTCCCATCCCCCTCTTATCATCTTGTTCCCTCCGATTTATCCTTGATACTACTACAAGATTTAAAGAATTCAGCGCTGGTTTGATGCCGTTTGGAGTTCGGGAGCACCGGCGGTGATTTTTCTCGTGGCGGCGCACAGATCTGTCCCGGAGTGCAGTCCAGATCTGAGGGTGACTGTGTTTCGGTTTATGCAGCCCAACCACAATGTGATCAGGAGCTGATGTCTGAAGATCAATTAAAGTATTGCAAGTAATCTTCACGTTGCCTCTAGTTTCGTTGCATTTCAAGGTCTGTGCTGTCCGTGGCGTCAATTCTCGTGAGGTCGCGCAAGAAGATCTGAACAGACTCAGTCTAGATCCAGAGGCGACTTCCCACATCTGTACCGCCTCATCCAGCCATTATCTGAGAGAGAGGTCTTCATAGGATTTTTTCCTATGGACGTCACCAACAACCTCCCACAGACGGAGTTCCATTTCGACATCGGCAACCCTTTTTCCACCATTTATTTGTCTGTCTGTGCAGTTCTGTGAACACCAAATCAGACGCTGAAAGAAATCATTGCTGCACCCAGATCTGAAAGGATCTGAATGCGCCCTCTGAGTGAAGAAACTACGTCCAGTCACCGTCATTCTCCAACAAACGGCACCCCAATCAGACGTCGTGGCTAGGAGTTATAGTCGTCGGAAGATCGCTGCACAGGGTGCCCGGTGTGGGCAGAACCAAGTCGACTCGCCCTCGGCGCGCTCGTTCGGCTCCAGCTCGCCTTCCTCGGCTCCATTGCTTGCTGCCCGTCAACCCGGGACCCAGCAACCCCCAAACATCATTTTGTAACCCTTTACCTCCCTGTGTGGAGTGGGTTTCCAGATCTGAAATTGTAAAATTAAATCATTTGTATATCGGGGTTGTTCGGAAAACGGCCGGGAATTCTTCCCCATGCCTAGACGTGGAGGTACGCGCTCATTCCATTCTCACATTGCTAATTTAGTATACATTCTATATTGCTGCCTTTGTGAGATTAGGGCCGTTAGCTTGTATCTAAATCACCGTGCTAGTGAGTTGAGAGTGCCCGTTCCGTAGCTCCGATCGAGCACCGAACGCGAATCGGTACCATAGGCGACGGTGGTTTCTTAATCGCCGCGATCCCCACGTTTCCCTCGTAAGGGACGATCGTTGGGCTAAAGAGAGAGCGCTGTTGAGAGGCGTCTCCACCCGGAGAATACCACAGTGGCTAGCCGCCTGGCTTACCTTAACGTGCTAGTGCTGGCCGCACTTGTGTCCGTCATACGTCCTAGCCCGGTCGAGTCATCCGTCCCGCATCAATTTGGTATCAGAGCGTCGTTCTAAGTCTAGGGTGTCCAAAATCAAAAACAAAAGTGTCATTTAAGTCTAGGATCATCATATTTCTAAAAAAAAAGTGTTTTAAAATTGCATCCCAATAAACGGTATATCAAAAGGTGTGACACGAACATTAGGCTATGCCTACCGGGAAGGCCGCACACTTGCGCGAGTGACCTTCGGGTCGATTAACTCCGCCTCGTACCGGAAATTGGTTAGGTCTAAGTGCATCATTGTTGCATTAGTATGTGTTTGCATTAGTCGGTGTTAGCATCCGTTTGTGTCTCATGTTCAAATGGCCTTGCATATCCATTCCTAGGGATCCGTTCCCATATTTTGGCAACTATGGCCAACCCATGTCGACCCGTCCAAGGTGATAGGTCCGTGTCCGAGTACATTCGGGCATATCATAAGTATTGGTTGGAACATGGCTTGGGAGAGGAGAGCAACACGGCTGCATTTCAGTTCCGGAGAGGTTTGCGCCTTCACTTCCAGTTGGAATGTCTTATCCGCAACGCATTCTCTCTAGCGGACTCCTATACGGTCGCTCTAGTGGTCGAACCATTTGAGTCTCACTTTTCTCGGTATAGTGGCTTTCGACAAGCATCCACCTCCCAGCCGCCTACACCATGGCCTTCCCCACCTCAATCGGAGAACCCCTTCCCTAGAGCTCCATTATCATCTACTTCCGATCTTCATTCGGAACCTTCTTCTTTGGAGCTACCAAAGCTCGAGCCACCCGTGTTTCTTACGGAAACACTATACATAGTCGAGCCGCTTCTTCGTTGGCTCAAGGATGGCTTGGTCCCACCTCCCTTCCCATTTATGGATCCTACCCTACCTTTGGTGTCCGTCAACTCCTCCCACATAACTTTTCGGTCTAGTCACCATGTCGATACTTTGGATGACCTTATTATGAGATTAGATTCACAATGGAAGTTGATGCACCTTTTGGCCCGAGGCTTTGACCAACCCGCTAGTCTTAGCTTCACCCATCCGCCCTTAGGATCCATTACCTCCGTGTACACCGTGGGTCAAGTCACCACGGAGGTCCTTCTATTCCTCCCTATGCCGGCCGAGCCCGATTTCATTTCTTTTATCCCGAGGGAGGAACCGTACCTTCTCTATGAGATCACCATCCCAGTTACCATAACGGATGAAGGTGACTGCCTACACCCTCAAGAATTTCACAATTGGGACCGAGTCATGGTGGAACCCACTTCATGGGGTCATAAATTCTTTGACCTTTTTGATCCCTTCACTAGTGAACCTCCCGAGCTATCATATTCACTCCACTTCTTCCAAGGAGTTCACCATCCCGTCCCTACCCCTCGGTCTAGTTGGCAAGCCGTACCTATGTCTAGGGGTAATGACGAGGGTAGTTTTGGATCTCCTAGTCCTTCCCCACCCAAATCCCATAGGTCGCCAATGCATGATTGGTACATCTTAGGGTGTCTAGGAATCGTCCATTCCGTCAAGCATCGAGTACATCTAGTATATGCATGGCACATATTCGGGTGCCCTGGTCCACCATTGCATATGCATGGTCTACATCACCATAGGTTTGTCTAAGTTCAAGTGTGTGTGTTTGTTTCTATGGTTTGTTTTCTTTCATATGGTTTGCATTAAGTCGTGTCAATAAAAGGCCAGTCAAGCACATATAAGGAGGTAGCTGATGCATGCTACATATTCGTGGATTCAAAGGGAGAGTACGTCTAGGTCAGGGTCATACCTGATTGGTTTCCTCCCGGAGACCGAAAGCCACTCTAAGTCCACGATCCCCACCCTTTCCGGGTCAAGAAACAAGTGGGTCCGAATGCGTACGATATTGAACTACCGGGTGACTATGGTGACGGTTCGACGTTCCATGTTTCAGATCTGATAGCATATTGGAACCCGTGGTGATCCCTAGTGAGCTTTGGGCTTTCTCCTTCTATTGTGAGTGATACACCACCCGAGAGTCCACCTCTTCCAGCCTCAACGCATGCGTATAGATTGTATACTGGATGAGCAGGTGATCACCACAAGGAATGGCGCATATCCACACGTCCTAGTGCGTTGGCGAGGATGCCCCACGATTACCAACACCTTGATCACATGCGGAGAATGCAAGCTTCGGGACCCTTACTCGACGGGGTCGAGTTCCTCCCACCCGGGGAGAATTGGTACGGACACCAGGGCGATCACGTGACACGTCGGCGAAACGACGGTGCCATACGCGGAGCACCAAGTTGACTACATCGACTTCCCTTCAAATTGGGGACACTTTGGTTTCTATTTGGACTCTTTTAGCATTAAATTGGGCTTGTAATGTCACATTATATGTGGGTTTTCATATTTGGTTGGTTGTAAGGCTCTAAATGGGCCAACTGGTTAAGGCCCTTAAGACTTCATTAAGAAAGGGAGAGGCCTTGGTCCATTTGGATGGATCCATAGGCCATATATGGGCTCTTCATACATGGGCCAACTAGAGGAGAATGGCCTTGAGCCATATTGGATTCCTAGAAGGATGAGTGGGCTGCCATGACCAAAATGGCCCATTCAAGGCCCAAAATGGGGGGCGCCCCCTTTCTTGTCCTATTAGGCTAGGAAATTGTCTTTTTTCTTCTTTCTTCTCTCCATTCACAACATGTGGTATTAAATGGCTGCTGGTCAAGGTTAATTGGCTGCCAACCTACCCCCCTTTTACCTTGAATGTCAAAGGTAGGCAGCCAACATGTCTCTTTGTCCCCTCCCTCTCCCTTTCATGGCCATGGGCGCATCCCCCTTCCCCTCCCCTTGAAACCCACGACCTCCCCACCCCTTATACCTCTTGTAATTGTCTATTTAAGGGCTTGTACATTGTGTGTGCAGAGGCTAATGATATTTTGTTGAAAGAAAATTGTTAAGAGAGTGATTCTCCCTCTTTCTCTTGCTCTTTCCCTTGGTGTGAATTTCCCAGAAATCTGGTCGTGGACTCGACCTTCTCTTCCCATCCCCCTCTTATCATCTTGTTCCCTCCGATTTATCCTTGATACTACTACAAGATTGCAAGAATTCAGCGCTGGTTTGATGCCGTTTGGAGTTCGGGAGCACGGCGGTGATTTTTCTCGTGGCGGCGCGCAGATCTGTCCCAGAGTGCAGTCCAGATCTGAGGGTGACTGTGTTTCGGTTTATGCAGCCCAACCACAAGTGATCAGGAGCTGTGTCTGAAGATCAATTAAAGTATTGCAAGTCATCTTCACGTTGCCTCTGGTTTCGTTGCATTTCAAGGTCTGTGCTGTCCGTGGCGTCAATTCTCGTGAGGTCGCGCAAGAAGATCTGAACAGACTCAGTCCAGATCCAGAGGCGACTTCCCACATCTGTCCCGCCTCATCCAGCCAATATCTGAGAGAGAGGTCTTCAGAGGATTTGTTCCTATGGACGTCACCAACAACCTCCCACAGACGGAGTTCCATTTCGACATCGGCAACCCTTTTTCCACCATTTATTTGTCTGTCTGTGCAGTTCTGTGAACACCAAATCAGATGCTGAAAGAAATCATTGCTGCACCCAGATCTGAAAGGATCTGAATGCGCCCTCTGGAGTGAAGAAACTACTTCCAGTCACCGTCATTCTCCAACAAACGGCACCCAATCAGACGTCGTGGCTAGGAGTTACAGTCGTCGGAAGATCGCTGCACAGGGTGCCGGTGTGGGCAGAACCAAGTCGACTCGCCCTCGGCGCGCTCGTTCGGCTCCAGCTCGCCTTCCTCGGCTCCGTTGCTTGCTGCCCGTCAACCCGGGACCCAGCAACCCCCAAACATCATTTTGTAACCCTTTACCTCCCTGTGTGGAGTGGGTTTCCAGATCTGAAATTGTAAAATTAAATCATTTGTATATCGGGGTTGTTCGGAAAACGGCCAGGAATTCTTCCCCACGCCTAGACGTGGAGGTACGCGCTCATTCCATTCTCACATTGCTAATTTAGTATACATTCTATATTGCTGCGTTTGTGAGATTAGGGCCGTTAGCTTGTATCTAAATCACCGTGCTAGTGAGTTGAGAGTGCCCGTTCCGTAGCTCCGATCGAGCACCGAACGCGAATCGGTACCCTAGGCGACGGTGGTTTCTTAATCGCCGCGATCCCCACGTTTCCCTCGCAAGGGACGATCGCTGGGCTAAAGAGAGAGCGCTGTTGAGAGGCGTCTCCACCCGGAGAATACCACAGTGGCTAGCCGCCTGGCTTGCCTTAACGTGCTAGTGCTGGCCGCACTTGTGTCCGTCGTACGTCCTAGCCCGGTCGAGTCATCCGTCCCGCATCAATTTGGTATCAGAGCGTCGTTCTAAGTCTAGGGTGTCCAAAATCAAAAACAAAAGTGTCATTTAAGTCTAGGATCATCATATTTCTAAAAAAAAAGTGTTTTAAAATTGCATCCCAATAAACGGTATATCAAAAGGTGTGACACGAACATTAGGCTATGCCTACCGGGAAGGCCGCACACTTGCGCGAGTGACCTTCGGGTCGATTAACTCCGCCTCGTACCGGAAATTGGTTAGGTCTAAGTGCATCATTGTTGCATTAGTATGTGTTTGCATTAGTCGGTGTTAGCATCGTTTGTGTCTCATGTTCAAATGGCCTTGCATATCCATTCCTAGGGATCCGTTCCCATATTTTGGCAACTATGGCCAACCCATGTCGACCCGTCCAAGGTGATAGGTCCGTGTCCGAGTACATTCGGGCATATCATAAGTATTGGTTGGAACATGGCTTGGGAGAGGAGAGCAACACGGCTGCATTTCAGTTCCGGAGAGGTTTGCGCCTTCACTTCCAGTTGGAATGTCTTATCCGCAACGCATTCTCTCTAGCGGACTCCTATACGGTCGCTCTAGTGGTCGAACCATTTGAGTCTCACTTTTCTCGGTATAGTGGCTTTCGACAAGCATCCACCTCCCAGCCGCCTACACCATGGCCTTCCCCACCTCAATCGGAGAACCCCTTCCCTAGAGCTCCATTATCATCTACTTCCGATCTTCATTCGGAACCTTCTTCTTTGGAGCTACCAAAGCTCGAGCCACCCGTGTTTCTTACGGGAACGCTATACATAGTCGAGCCGCTTCTTCGTTGGCTCAAGGATGGCTTGGTCCCACCTCCCTTCCCATTTATGGATCCTACCCTACCTTTGGTGTCCGTCAACTCCTCCCACACAACTTTTCGGTCTAGTCACCATGTCGATACTTTGGATGACCTTATTATGGGATTAGATTCACAATGGAAGTTGACGCACCTTTTGGCCCGAGGCTTTGACCAACCCGCTAGTCTTAGCTTCACCCATCCGGCCTTAGGATCCATTACCTCCGTGTACACCGTGGGTCAAGTCACCACGGAGGTCCTTCTATTCCTCCCTATGCCGGCCGAGCCCGATTTCATTTCTTTTATCCCGAGGGAGGAACCGTACCTTCTCTATGAGATCACCATCCCAGTTACCATAACGGATGAAGGTGACTGCCTACACCCTCAAGAATTTCACAATTGGGACCGAGTCATGGTGGAACCCACTTCATGGGGTCATAAATTCTTTGACCTTTTTGATCCCTTCACTAGTGAACCTCCCGAGCTATCATATTCACTCCACTTCTTCCAAGGAGTTCACCATCCCGTCCCTACCCCTCGGTCTAGTTGGCAAGCCGTACCTATGTCTAGGGGTAATGACGAGGGTAGTTTTGGATCTCCTAGTCCTTCCCCACCCAAATCCCATAGGTCGCCAATGCATGATTGGTACATCTTAGGGTGTCTAGGAATCGTCCATTCCGTCAAGCATCGAGTACATCTAGTATATGCATGGCACATATTCGGGTGCCCTGGTCCACCATTGCATATGCATGGTCTACATCACCATAGGTTTGTCTAAGTTCAAGTGTGTGTGTTTGTTTCTATGGTTTGTTTTCTTTCATATGGTTTGCATTAAGTCGTGTCAATAAAAGGCCAGTCAAGCACATATAAGGAGGTAGCTGATGCATGCTACATATTCGTGGATTCAAAGGGAGAGTACGTCTAGGTCAGGGTCATACCTGATTGGTTTCCTCCCGGAGACCGAAAGCCACTCTAAGTCCACGATCCCCACCCTTTCCGGGTCAAGAAACAAGTGGGTCCGAATGCGTACGATATTGAACTACCGGTGACTATGGTGACGGTTCGACGTTCCATGTTTCAGATCTGGTAGCATATTGGAACCCGCGGTGATCCCTAGTGAGCTTTGGGCTTTCTCCTTCTATTGTGAGTGATACACCACCCGAGAGTCCACCTCTTCCAGCCTCAACGCATGCGTATAGATTGTATACTGGATGAGCAGGTGATCACCACAAGGAATGGCGCATATCCACACGTCCTAGTGCGTTGGCGAGGATGCCCCACGATGACCAACACCTTGATCACATGCGGAGAATGCAAGCTTCGGGACCCTTACTCGACGGGGTCGAGTTCCTCCCACCCGGGGAGAATTGGTGCGGACACCAGGGCGATCACGTGACACGTCGGCGAACCGACGGTGCCATACGCGGAGCACCAAGTTGACTACATCGACTTCCCTTCAAATTGGGGACACTTTGGCTTCTATTTGGACTCTTTTAGCATTAAATTGGGCTTGTAATGTCACATTATATGTGGGTTTTCATATTGGGTTGGTTGTAAGGCTCTAAATGGGCCAACTGGTTAAGGCCCTTAAGACTTCATTAAGAAAGGGAGAGGCCTTGGTCCATTTGGATGGATCCATAGGCATATATGGGCTCTTCATACATGGGCCAACTAGAGGAGAATGGCCTTGAGCCATATTGGATTCCTAGAAGGATGAGTGGGCTGCCATGACCAAAATGGCCCATTCAAGGCCCAAAATGGGGGGCGCCCCCTTTCTTGTCCTATTAGGCTAGGAAATTGTCTTTTTTCTTCTTTCTTCTCTCCATTCACAACATGTGGTATTAAATGGCTGCTGGTCAAGGTTAATTGGCTGCCAACCTACCCCCCTTTTACCTTGAATGTCAAAGGTAGGCAGCCAACATGTCTCTTTGTCCCCTCCCTCTCCCTTTCATGGCCATGGGAGCATCCCCCTTCCCCTCCCCTTGAAACCCACGACCTCCCCACCCCTTATACCTCTTGTAATTATCTATTTAAGGGCTTGTACATTGTGTGTGCAGAGGCTAATGATATTTTGTTGAAAGAAAATTGTTAAGAGAGTGATTCTCCCTCTTTCTCTTGCTCTTTCCCTTGGTGTGAATTTCCCAGAAATCTGGTCGTGGACTCGACCTTCTCTTCCCATCCCCCTCTTATCATCTTGTTCCCTCCGATTTATCCTTGATACTACTACAAGATTGCAAGAATTCAGCGCTGGTTTGATGCCGTTTGGAGTTCGGGAGCACCGGCGGTGATTTTTCTCGTGGCGGCGCGCAGATCTGTCCCAGAGTGCAGTCCAGATCTGAGGGTGACTGTGTTTCGGTTTATGCAGCCCAACCACGACGTGATCAGGAGCTGGTGTCTGAAGATCAATTAAAGTATTGCAAGTCATCTTCACGTTGCCTCTGGTTTCGTTGCATTTTAAGGTAAGTGCTGTCCGTGGCATCATTCTCGTGAAGTCGCGCAAGAAGATCTGAACAGACTCAGTCCAGATCCAGAGGCGACTTCCCACATCTGTCCCGCCTCATCCAGCCAATATCTGAGAGAGAGGTCTTCAAAGGATTTGTTCCTATGGACGTCACCAACAACCTCCCACTGACGGAGTTCCATTTCGACATCGACAACCCTTTTTCCACCATTTATTTGTCTGTCTGTGCAGTTCTGTGAACACCAAATCAGACGCTGAAAGAAATCATTGCTGCACCCAGATCTGAAAGGATCTGAATGCGCCCTCTGGAGTGAAGAAACTACGTCCAGTCACCGTCATTCTCCAACAAACGGCACCCCAATCAGACGTCGTGGCTAGGAGTTATAGTCGTCGGAAGATCGCTGCACAGGGTGCCCGGTGTGGACAGAACCAAGTCGACTCGCCCTCGGCGCGCTCGTTCGGCTCCAGCTCGCCTTCCTCGGCTCCGTTGCTTGCTGCCCGTCAACCCGGGACCCAGCAACCCCAAACATCATTTTGTAACCCTTTACCTCCCTGTGTGGAGTGGGTTTCCAGATCTGAAATTGTAAAATTAAATCATTTGTATATCGGGGTTGTTCGGAAAACGGCCGGGAATTCTTCCCCACGCCTAGACGTGGAGGTACGCGCTCATTCCATTATCACATTGCTAATTTAGTATACATTCTATATTGCTGCGTTTGTGAGATTAGGGCCGTTAGCTTGTATCTAAATCACCGTGCTAGTGAGTTGAGAGTGCCCGTTCCGTAGCTCCGATCGAGCACCGAACGCGAATCGGTACCCTAGGCGACGGTGGTTTCTTAATCGCCACGATCCCCACGTTTCCCTCGCAAGGGACGATCGCTGGGCTAAAGAGAGAGCGCTGTTGAGAGGCGTCTCCACCCGGAGAATACCACAGTGGCTAGCCGCCTGGCTTGCCTTAACGTGCTAGTGCTGGCCGCACTTGTGTCCGTCGTACGTCCTAGCCCGGTCGAGTCATCCGTCCCGCATCAAGAGGCCTCCATGACAGAGGTGTCGTGATGTTTCTCCTGGCAGCGTAGCCAGGGTTTGCCTGCTATTCCCGTGTTCCCCCGATTGTGAGATCGGGGTGTGTTTTCGGTGTAGTAGGAGTAGTCGTAGAGCCAAGGTTTTATCGGCCATCGTGTTTGCTATTCCTGCTATTGTTGCTATTTTCTTTTAGCGATGCTTTCCTTTACCGCCGTTGTTTTACAGTTGGGGTTCCGCGGGACCCCTACTGAGCTAGTGATAGGAGGCTCACCCCCTACTTTTCAGGTGTAGCGGTTCCTCCTCGAGGTTCGGAGGTGCAACTCAGATGTTTGTAGTTGTCAGTTCATCGGGCAGAGTGTTCACTCGGCATTAGAGTGCGTTTCCTTCTCTATAGACTGTACTTTATTTGGACTGGACTCTGTAGTTAGTTTATTTAATTATTATTATATTATTTTTCCAGCTTTATTTCTTATTTCTATGTACCTTGACACACATCCTTTTAGCCCTTCTGAGCCCTTCGGCTCGTGGGCGGCGGGCTAGGATTCGAATGGTATCGGATATTTCCGGTTATCTGGATCTTGGGTCATTACAGATGGTATCAGAGCACGTGTTTGTGGAGCATATATGGGAATTTAAGATAATTGAAGTGATCAGAGTCCATAAGGTCCAGTACAGTCGGTAGCTGGCATTGGATTTTGTGTTTATTTTTCTCTTCGTTTCTCGCTCGAGAGCTTGAGCGCGCTGTGTTGGCACTATGAAGGTAGTTTTGTTTTCGTCAGAGTGTGGACGTGGGGCCTGAGGGATGAGATAGAGAGCTATTTTCCCCATTGGTAGTGGCCCCAATTGTGCTACGTTGGGTAGAGTTTGCCAGCAAGTGCTTTGCTGTGGTGTAGCATTCGAGGAATTTGCAACAAGGTTAGGTGGCTGGCGAGGATTGCTCGTGTTTAGGTGGCCGTGGGTGTGCCCCATAGGTGTTAATATCATTTTGGCCACCCCAATTTGAGGTGTTTATCCAGCCCATGAGGCATAGAGATCATGGTTTGAGGTGGCAGAATGGGTGTTCTGATCGAGAGATGTGCTCGGACGAGCAGAGGATCTTCCTGGTGTGCTGTTGATTGTCGAGCCTGACGTTCTCATTATGCTCTGTGGCATCAGAAGTGACATGCCAGTCTCGAATTATTTCCACTGATTTCGAGGCAAGATTGGGCAGAGTTATCCTAGAGAGCTCTAAGTCCTGAATGCTTGCACATGAATGGGCTATTTTAGTCCTGGACTTGGTTCAAGATCACGTGGAGGTGGCTTGGTTTTGGCCCAGATTGTGGAATTTTGAGCCATTATGCACTGTCTTGGGTGGCCGTGCGAGGCTGCAGGTGAGAGGCGAAGGTTTCGCAATAGATTTGGGACTGAGGATGAGAGTTGGAAGGTGCCAAGCATGGTTCGTGTTGTGGATCTTGGCGTGGTGGTCCGCGTGGTAGCAGCTAAGGAGATGGATAGTTTGAGGACCCGAGAATCAAGAATGGGTTGGTGCTAGCAAGGATAGAATCGAGAGAATGATGTCCGATGGCTAGAGGTGTAGCGACCTTCGAGCCTAGCATCTTTTATGGGTTCTTCGCTCTTTGGTAAGTGTTTTAGAGTAGTGCTGATGGTTTCGAGATCAGAGGTAGGCGTAGGTAGGGAGCGTGTGGTAGTGGCTAGCTCAACCGCTATGGCAGAGTGTGGCTGGCGATCAACAGTGTCAGTACTTGAGGCGTGGTGAGTTGCAGTCGGGGAATTGCATTGATGGTGCATCGAGAGATGGTGTGAGCATGGTCTGATGGGACACTTGACGAGTGTTGCTGGAAGAGCTAACCTGACAAGAAGCGATTGCTTTTCTTGGCCTTGGAAGGTGCAGTTCCCGACATGCATGAGGTTCGAGGTCGGGTCAAGCGTGGAGATCTCCCTCTTTGTAGGAGGTATATCGGTTTCTCCTTGGTTGAAGAGATGGCGTTTTGCCAAGATTCATCATCTTGCATTGTGTGTTTGGGCTGGTTGGCCTCCTATTGTGTGCCATGAAGTTCGTGCGAGACATGTTCGGTGTTTTGGTAGTGTGGTTGTCTGTGAGAAGCGACGCCCATTCCCTTGATGTGTAAGGGTGTTGGCGCTATTCCGGAAGGATGTGTGCCAGTTGGGCGGTGCTTGCGAAGACTCGAGCTGGTGTTGTGATTCCCGATGCATTGGGGGTCAGAGCCTATGGAGTTGTAGAGGATTGCCTGACTAAGAGAAGAGAATATGTGCCCTGGGTTCGAGGTAATGGAGCTTTCCTCACCCTATTTTCCGGAATTGGCTAGTTGAGATAAGGATCGTCGGGATGACGGATCCTGAGTCATTGCTATGGTGTTTGCGCACGTGGATTAGAGTGCGCAGTGGAAGCCTGGTGGGCCCATAACCCACAGGTCTAAGATCGTAGCGTTGGTTGCTACGAGTGGATTTCTGAGGAATTGTGAAGAGTATCGAAGGATTGGTTCCTTGATGTGAGATCGTCTCTGGCTGTGTGAGTCGTGTCGATTGTCATGCCATTGCTGGAGGCATTGTGGTTTGTGGCACTAGCAAGATGAAGAGTTGGGGAAATATGATGGCAAGGTTGCCGCATGAGTACCCTGTTCATGTGCTGGAAGCTGTGTCAGGTGCTCTGTGTTAGACCCGGATGGGGTTGCTAAGGTATCGCCTGACAGAGGTCAAGGGCGTGATAGTTGGAGTCGACAAGCTGTGTGCACGACTTGTGTTGGAAACTGTGTCCTCGGTTGAGATCGTGGTTCCCGAGATGTGGCCTCCGAGAGATAATTATGGGTCCTAGTTGGTAGCCGCGAGCGATTGGTGAGGCTAGCCAAGTGATCGACTATGGCAAGGTCTGTGTTGTCTGGGGACCCATGTGCATCGGTCGCGGCATTGTCGACCAGGTTGCTGTGGTAGCAGCACTTTCCAGTCCTAGGAATATGTGCCGGAATCTGTTCTGATTGTGCCCTGTCGCTCTGTAGCGAGAACGGTGCCAAAGATTGGTAGGTGTCCATCTGGAATGATAGTGATGAAGCTGGGATGAGACTGTATAATGGACGATGCCTGAGTATGGAGGCCCCTGGAGGGACATTGACATTGGATGGTGAGCCTTGGTCTTGTGGCCAGCGTGGGAGCATTTCCCTGTAAGCCTGAGTCAAGTGATGCAGTGAATCGATGATTGTGAAATCTCGTCATTAGTTTTGCCACCCTCCCCTGAGAGGGTAGAGCTGGCGTGAGAATCGGATCGGATGTGTCATCCGAGTGATAATCATCTCGAGATTTAGTGATGGTCCGTGTGGAAGTCAAAGAATGGCCTGCCGAGAGTTGGATTGTGCTTTGAGCTTAATGAAGGAGCAGGCAGGAGGAAGCTGAGCAACTCAAGGTTTCCCATTGACGAGTAGCTGGTGATCGGTGAGTAATCTTTCACAGACAGAAGATGTTGGTTGTCGGGGGTCGAGAATGGCGAGAGCCGTGTGCCAGCAAGGCCTTTGGTGGCCAATTATGAGAGATGTTTTTCCTGGAATTGGATCTGGGATCTGATGGAAGTTTGTGTTCTGACAAAGCTGGTCTCGTGCTATTATTGGCATTCATCTTGCCTAGGTGTGAGATGGTTCATGGCGCAGAGTCAACGGATTTGTGGCAGTCGGTTGAGATGGCTGTGTGAGCTGGTCGAGGCTCAGAAATGGTCATCCCTAGTGTAGGGCGTGAGATTAGTCAGCTGGTAGCGAAGCTGATGTTTGATTGGTCCGCCGAGTATGAGATTTTATCGGTGGTAGTTTCTCGTAATGAGGATTATGTCTCCTCGGTGAACGAGATGGAGGCAGTGAGGCCATGGATGGATGTTCGTCGTGGCTAAGGTGATGCCAGACTTATACTCATGTTGTGTTACACCTATTCTGATGATCGATCTGTGCTGTGTATGGAGCGAGGCATGTTGTTCGTGATAAAGTTCTGGTTGTGTCCCTCAAGAACTATGTTTCTACGAGTATCGAGGTTTTAGCTCGAGCTCTGGGAGTGTTGCCAGCTGGGTGTGTCATTCTTCCCCTTGAGATTGTGGTTGCCTCAAATTTTGAGGATGACATTTCTATAAGGAAGGGAGAACTGTAACGCCCTGATTTTTTTTTCATTTTTTCGGATTAGAATCCGTGAGTTCGGAGCGCCTTTATGAGTCCCGGAATATGTTTTATGATTTACTCAGGTTTTTGGCTATCGAGCATGCGAAACCCTGTATAGGTGAACCGGCTTGTTGTCAGGCTCCGAGACATTGCAGGCATGTTGTGTATTTTTTGAGGATCATGGAGAGTGTTTTTCCCTAATTTTGTATTTTTTGAATTTTTTGACTTCCAAATTGGTTTTCTATTTAAACCAACCCACCCCTCTCTCTCTCTCCTCACTTCTCATTCTCTCCCTCTCTCTTCTCTTTCTCTTCCCCTATTCTCCGGGTGACCGACGGAGATGAGGAGGGAGAGACGGAGGCGACGCGAGAGCAATGGGTGGGCGAGGATGGGTTGAGGAATGAGGCGGTGGAGGCGTGGCACCCGTTCGTGAGTTTGGTGCCCCAGCGAGGGTTCAAATGATGTTTTCGCGGGGATTCGGAATCCTCGGTGCGGCAAATCTTTGGTAGAGGTAGGGGGATGATTTGTTAACCCTTGTACTTCCTTTCCCACTGATTTTGTTGCCCGAGGTGACCCGAGAGGGTTTATTTCACGCCGGGGGTTCGAAAGCATGATTTTTGGGTGAGCGGCGGATCTTCCATTTTAACAACGTTTTTGGGGTTTGAATGGCGCCTCTTGGTGGTCCAAAGGCCTGGTAATGGTTTCCCCATGTTTTTCCTATCACCCTGGAGTGATTGGGGTGTGGAATCGACTAGGGTGGGTTCGATGGGCTTTCTGCCAATTTTGGTCGATCGACCGATTGAGTTTCGTTGACCGAACGACGTCACCACGAACAGGGCAAGCTTACCTAGTTCCGTCGACCGAACTGCCCAGTTCGGTTGATCGACCCAGCCAGACTTCTTGTTGGTCATGGCTGTGTCAATGTAGCCCTATGGCTGTGTTGATGCAACCCAGTTGGTCGACCGACCCAGGGGTTTTGGTCGACCGATTTGCTCTGTTTGGCCCATCTTGGCCCCTGGTCGACCCGGTTGTGACCCATTGGTTTACCTTTGACCCCGTGGATGTCTCGGACACCCCGGGGGTACCGTGACCATATTTTCGGAGGTACCATTTTACCTTGATTAGTGTGCCCATGGGTTTTATGGGTCAGAGTGACCCTCTTATGTTTCGGGCTTCCGTGTTATGCTTGATCGAGTCACCGTGTACCGGCATGAGTGTGGAGGGCTATTCTCGCATGTTGTTAGCTTTCTCGGAAAGCGGTTTCCATGTCGGCCATGCGTATGGCCTGAGGACTGTGAGTCTCATGACCCAGCCTGGGGCTGGGGGGTTTCTTAGCTTCCCTTGGAAAGAGATTAAGCTCGGCGGTTATGTGCCGCCTTAAAGGCTATATTCATCCATGGTTTTGAACCTACGTTTAGAGCAGATTGACGACATGGAGCTGTCTTGTGCGACGGTCTTGACCTCGAATCTTGTGACTCTAGGACAATTATTTTGGTAGGTCTAGTGGATTGTCCCTCAGTCCGGTGGCATTGTGCCACCCATTTTCTAAGCTAATTATGACGGGCTTATGCGTAGCCTGTCCGTATTACTATGGTTTCCATCGAGAGTCGTCTGTTTAGTTGCCCCCCACTAGCCATAGCTGACTGGGCACGCGAGTGCCGACCCACCTGGGAGTAGGTGGAGAGCTACACCAGAGAGTGAGATAATTTTTAGGCTAGTTTGTAGTAGGGCCTCCCACTATAGAGGCTCAAGTCCGGGCCGGGAGGAAAACTAGCTAGAGGGCCTGACGTAGTGCAGTCAGTCAGTGTGTGCACATATGGTCGGGGACTTCGGACGCGTGTTGACGAGCACGACCCTAACTAGACCCTTGTCCTGTGATTACTGGTCTGATGTCTCAGTGTCTGCCTGGGGCGTGTAGGGAGACACCTGAGGCTGCGGACTAAGTCGTCAGTAGACGCATCCGACCTTGCTTCTAGTGGGCAATACTCCTGTCACACGAGACCAGTTCCTTCGTGGTTCTCCAGGTGGTTTCTAAGTGTCTTTCCGACACCGAGGTCTAGGGTTTCCGATAGCGTTACCGTGGGTTTTTCCCTAGACGGTACAGGGTTCACGACGGCGAGGTCGTAACCGTGTTCCCAGACCGTGTGGTCTTGGGCCGGGCCTTAGTCAGCGAGGATAGGTCTCCATGATAGAGGTGTCATGATGTTTCTCCTAGTAGTGTAGCCAGGGTTTTCCTGCTAGTGTGGTGTTCCCCCGATTGTGAGATCGGGGTATGTTTCTAGTGTAATAAGAGTAGCCGTAGTGCCGAGGTTTTATCGGCCACCATGTTTGATGTTCCTACTGTTCTTTTTGTTGTTTTCTTTTAGTGCTGCTTTCCTTTATTGCTGTTGTTTTACGGTTGGGGTTCCGCGGGACCCCTACTGAGCCAGTGATAGGAGGCTCACCCCCTACTTTTCAGGTGTAGCAGTTCGTTCTTGAGATTCGGAGGTGTAGCGTGGATATTCGTAGTTGCCAGCTCGTCGGGCCGAGTGTTCTCTCAGTATTAGAGTACGTTTCCTTCCCTATATACTATACTTTATTTGGACTGGACTCTGTAGTTAGTTTATTTAATTATTGTTATATTATTTTTCCTATTTTATTTCTTATTTCTATGTAGATGAGTGATGGCAAGGATGGGTTCGTGAATGGTGGAGGGTTCTTCTTTCGGCTCGGGAGTCGATGAAGGTGGCTTGGGTGTAAGTAAGGGTGGAGCTTGCTCAGGCTCGGGCGCTAGTGGAGGTAAAGAGTTGGCATGGTAGGGTTGACAAGTTAGGGTTGGCATTGGAGTTATAGTGGTAGTGATTGGCTTAGTGATGGAAGGCTTAGATGCTGGTAATGTGGTATTTGGTGAGGGTAATGGATTATATGTTCTAGGTAGTTGTTGGGGATGCATTGTAGGCATTGGGGTGATAATGGTAGTGGATGGTTTAGCAACGAGAGGCTTAGGTGGTGTAGCGGTAGGAGAGGTAGGGGTAACGATGGGTTGCGGGTTTTTAATAGGGGGTTTATTTGATGGAGGGTTAGTGGAAGTGGGCGGTGTAGGAGAGGATTTGCTTGGAAGAGGGTTAAGGGGAGTGAAAGGTAAAAGGGATGGTTGGGCTGTTGGCATGTTGGCATGGACTGTCGAGTTGGAGGCTCATTATCGTAACTCCAAGTGGTTTGGGAGATAGTGGTGATGTTGATAGCATTGGCCTGAGCAAAGGCTTGGGGTTTTGGAGGTTGTGGAGGCAGGGGTTGTTGTAGTGGTAGTGGTGCGGGTGCAACATTTGGCATGGGGGCAGGGGCATGCCGAAGTAGATGGTGATAAATCTATTGTGAGACAAGGGGACGCCGAGGAGGGTGAGCATTTTGATGGTATGGACAGAAATGTTGGCCTTGTGGTAGTGGTGGTTATGAACATGAAGGATGGGTGTAATGGTTAGCAGAATGGCTCTATGGCTAACGGATGGCATCCAATTGCTCATTTGTTGCATGTGGGCTATGTTGCTGAAACATATCCATGACGGGAGAGCTCATCAAATTTACCTGAATGTATCGAGCTCTCTCACAGAGTTCATCTATTGTATCAAGCTTATTCATGGCCAAGACATGTCAGAATCTAGGAGTAGCATTAGCAATTATCAGCTTGACTTGCTCGGATTTTGAAAGTGTATTGGGTCCCGAGGTGCAAGGAATATGATCTAGAAGGGGGGTTGAATGGATCCTTTTACAAAAGTATGTCCAATTTAAATCTTATCAGATTTCACACAGCGGAAAGCTTGCTATCGATGATGTGTGTAATGATCAATCATGAACCAATGATGAAATCAGTTTAAACAAATGAGATATGCAAACTGAAATAAATCCCTGTGAATGGGGTAGAAGATATGGAGATAATCACACCATCCAAACCACAAGACACACGGGTTTTAAGGTGGTTCGGGACCACGACGGACACCCTACGTCTACCCCTCACCGAAACCCAGTGAGGCTTCACTGTTGGAACACCAGCACGGGGACAACACCCCAAGATGGAGTAATGCTCCAACCACACGTAGGACAATTCTGCACACACAGAGACACACCCCAATACACACACGCAGGTTTGACCCTGCACAACCACGGGGATAAATCCCAAACGTCCTGGGTCTGAAACCCAGCGACACACACACACTCACACACTGCTCAGCTCTGAGCCTGTGCAAACCTTGCACATCAATACACATACAAGGATATATCGTTCAAAGGTGCAAAAACAAATAACAGATAAGCTTGACAACAAATGATAGAAAATAGCTTCAATGAAAAACTTCCTAAACCCAAGAACCGATGCTCAGATTCCTTGCAGCAGCAGGCGATATTCTTCTTCCATGTCTCTGCTTCTCTCTTCACTCGTTCTTCAGTGGATGAGGCTTTTTCTTCACAGTTCCTTCTAGCTTAGCAGGTTCACCTTCGTCTTCTATCTTCTCTTGCAAGCACCGCTGGCCCTTTGTATATCTAGATCTGCAGCTTCGTCTACAGCTCCCATTCTCTTCTTCTTCGCGGCCTCTCCTTTTCCTTCTCTTCTGTCTTGCAACGCAGGTAGCAACAACAGCTCCTTCTTCCTCTTCTTTCTCTGGACGAACTCCTCCTTCCTTCGAACATGTCTTCTCTTTTTCTCTTTCTGTGTTCATCCGCCTTGTACGATGGAGAGACGACTGCTTTTATATCAAGGGGATTTCATCCTGGCCCTTGATCTTTATAGAGATATTCCCAGGGGCTTTTGATCAACAGATCCCTTCTGATCACAGAGAGAATGGCCACTGATTGGCCCTTTGTAGATGAGGTACGAAGCCCAACTATTGGACAGCGAATGAAAATCAGGCGGTACAATCCACTTAGGAGACTTCTTCCCCAAGAAAAGGAGTGAGCCGTATAGAAGCTTCTTCTACTTTCATATGATTGGTCCCGCATAAAAAGTTGATTTCACTTTTCATAAATTACTTTGTAACCTTGGACCATCGAACCAACATTCTCTTCACAGATTGGGGCCTGGCGTTGTGCGCCCAAGCCATCCCACGTGATGGAATCGAACCACCCGAACTAGAGGAGAACCCGGTTCTGGGTTCGCCAAAAGAAGTGTCGACTCTTAGAGTCGACACTGTTTTCACCATGATCTGTCTACACTGCAGACAATAGCCATGTAAGAAAGTGTCGACTCGTAGAGTCGACACTTGCTTCTTCCTCAGCCTGAACTTTCTGAAAAATGGCGTGCCTTCCTTGCCTTGGATCACATGCCCATCACTGTTCACCTGGGATCACGTGCCACTTGCCAGCTGCACCAATAAACGCAATACCCGCGTGACTGCCTTGAGTTCGCACGATTTCACTCGAGTGGCACTGCTACCAACCAAGTATTCATTCAGGCATTATATCAAACACCTTATGCACCGACCTGATCTTATATGGGTGACTAGTAGCATTGATCTTACCAATAGAATTGTAAAGGTTGCATTGACCTTTCCTTAAAGAATGCTCAGACCTTTGGACATTGAAGCCAAGTGTGCACAGACTTGTTAGCTCAGACCTTGTAACGTTGAAACAAGACATGCAAAGACTTGATAGCTCAGACCTTGTAAACACGTGAGCCTAACATTGTGTGTCTCATGTGCACAGACTTTGTCAAACGTGCATTGACCTTTAAGCAGAATGTGCACGGATTTTGTGCATTGAAGGAAAAACCTGCACTGACCTTGGAACCTTGATGCTAAACGTGCTCAGACCTTTGCTTCACATATGCTTGGACTTGTTGTGTGCTAAAACCTTGTTGCACCGACTTTGGAAGTCATATATGCTCAGACCTTCTCATATGTGCACAGACCCTCAAACCACATGTGCTCAGACCTCGTGACATTGAACCAAAAACTACACTAACCTTGAAGTCACATATGCTTAGACTTCTGCACAGTGCTAGCAAACAGGTTGCACCGACCTTGCATGGGTTGAAGGCAGGACATGCACCGACCTTGATGTGTTGAAGGAAGAGCATGCACCGACCTTGCTGTGTTTGAACAAAGGGTTGCACCGACCTTCCTCTGTGCTTGAGAAGGATTGCACCGACCTTGTAGTATTCAAACCAAACGTGCACCGACCTTGTAGCAGATGTGCACCGACCTTGTAGTAGATGTGCACCGACGTTGCTTCCACATATGCATATGCACCGACCTTGGTTTGTCCTGGCAGGAGGTGCACCGACCTTGTGGCAGATGTGCACCGAGGTTGCTTCAACATATGCATATGCACCGACCTTGGTTTGTCCTGGCAGGAGGTGCACCGACCTTGTGGCAGATGTGCACCGACGTTGCTTCCACATATGCATATGCACTGACCTTGGCTTGTCCTGGAAGGAGGTGAACCGACCTTGTGGCAGATGTGCACCGACCTTGTAGCAGATGTGCACAGACTTCAACACCTACACCGACCTTGTGACCATATATGCATAGACTTCAACACCTACACCGACCTTGTGCCTTTGAAACTAAAACATGCACCGACCTTGTGCCTTTGAAATCAAAACCTGCACCGACCTTGAAAGCTTGACACCAAATGTGGTTCATATGTGTGTAGACCTTCTGTCACATGTGCACCGACTTTGCTTGGGCTAGCGAGAGGTTGCACCGACCTTGAATTGCATAGAGCATATGTACCTTGGCGTGCACTAGTCCTGGATGTGCACCGACCTTGGTCCTGTGCAGACTAAATGTGCACTGACCTTGGTCCTGTGCAGACTAAATGTGCACCGACCTTGGTCTATGCACGGTCAGATATTTCATCCTGCTTTGTCAGCTTTTTTGATTTATTCATAACTTGACTGAACCTTTGACTCTTGCTCAGTTGACTTTTTGTTGACTGTTCATTGACTTTGGCTTTCAGTCTATACAATGTGCAACTCGAACACCTCTACACCACAAGTAGTATTATGAGAGCATATGCATGATTCTTTATCACTAAGCACATTGACTGATCATATTAAAGAGTATATATGACTATAGTTTTTGATAGCATCAAAACACAGGGACACCACAATCTCCCCTTTTTTGATGATGACAAAACTATGAGTCATTACAAGTCATTTCAATCACTTTCAATCAAATAACTAACTAGTCCCAATCAATGAATCATCAATGACCTCTATGCATCATGCATCACTCCATTCTTATGACCTCTCAACGACCTGACCTCTCAAAGACCTTAATGACTTACACACTATTCTCCCCCTTTGACAACATCAAAAAGAAATAGTTTGAGAGAAGAAGTGAAGCAAGAGGGCTTGGAAGGTAGGATCATCAAGAAGTGAGGCCAGAGGGCAACTAGACAGAAATGAGTTGCATGTAGGCCAATGTACTAGATAGGAAAGAAGGAATTCATAATCAGATACTAATTTCATAAAACAGAATAGATTCATGTTTAGACTCTTCCATTATAAAAGTGTTATGATAAGATCCTTATTTAAATGCATGGTTCAAATATAATAAATTGACAGTTTAGCAATGAAAGTTCCAAAAAAAACTGCGTTCTTGTTTAATAGAGGTGAACCAATTTTCCATAATAGAGCCCTGTCAACCTCCTATTATCTTACTCAAATAAACCAATGCCATCTCTAGGAGTTACTCGAAACAGTAGTGAAGTTAAACACAAAAATAGTTCTGTTCAAATCTTCCGGGTTTCAGCACAAGTAATAGACCTTCGGTCACAAATTCAGATTTTTCTTGTAGGCTCATAATAATTTTTAAGAGCAATCAAGTGTAGTCAAGACCTTTTGACTTAAGGGTACACGTTGATCAGACGCTAGTACCCCTAGTTACTCAGTAAGACAAACTATCTTGTCTCAGATTGAATAGAGATAGCAAGGACACCTCATGCCTAGGTCCACTCCATTTCTTTGATGGAGGGCTTAGTTTCTCAGTGTAGCCTTGTTATTGCTCTGCCATGAGCATTGAAAAACAATTTCATCATGCTGCCCTATAGTGTTTTCAAACTGTTCTATGTTTAACAGCAGTACTATATCCAAGAAACACAACCAAAGATTGCCATAATGCTAGATTTTCAGATTCAAGAAGATTTTACAAGACACAACAATGTGAAAGCTCGTTAAAGCCTATTAAACTGAATACAAATTCTTTTCAAGGTGTTTATCTTTAAACTAAGGTAAATCATTAAAATCAAACCAGCAAATTATTTAGGGGTATCATAAACCTGTATAATAGAAGATTCCAAAAGAAAGATGTTCAGATTTATGATCATAGTACACAGACTGGAATCCTTCTGAATTTTGAGTTTTCTTGAAGAAGGTGACACAAAGGTAGTGAAAATAGTCAATTGGTCAGGTATAGAGTTAACATATACCAAATGATTTTCAAAAAAATCTCCAAGGTGGCTGTCTGAAAAGTATGATAATAGCATCAAGCAGAAAATCAAGCATTGATATTTTAGACAAACTCCCTCTCAAAAGATGCAGAGAATTGAAAGGAGTTTCAGAACCAATTGCCAATAGTTGGGGTGTAGATTTCTCATTATTTCATATCAAATTTTATCTTAGCTCCCCCAATGTGTATGCTAGAGCTCACCAATAATTGCATTGACTCCCCCTAACTAAATGCAATGTATGACTAGAGTTCTGGTGCATGCATAGCAAATAATCTTTTTAAATTTTCATCATGAATATAATGGTATGCACTTTACAAGATGTATGCAACCTATGACCTACATTAGAGTGCAGTGCAGGATTGCAAGAGTTTGATTTACATACCTAGTGACCTGATTATCATGAAATATTGCACAAGAAAGCATTCGGAAAGCAAGTCATAAACTCATAGTTTTAAGTCAAAACAGATCTAGATCTGAAGGGATATTCAAAAAACTTGCACACAGAATTTGATAAGAGCAAAATTCCTCAATAACTCACAGTCAAAAGCATCCATGAAACAAGCATGTAGTTCACAACTAAGCAGTGAGTTAGATCAAAAACAAGACAAATCACTATATGTGACATTTTCAGAACCATCTCAGAACCTTATTTTCAGAGGATTTGACTTGAGGATTCAAATGTTCTTCCTTAAAGATTAAATGCAGGTAGTTCAGTTAAGATCTCCCCCTATGTATGTGCATTGAACCATCATATATGACATGAAGATCGTGCAGGGAACTTAGTCCAAACAAATATACATGAATTGCAGAATTTATATTGATAGACTCCCCTTGACTTTAAGCACTTTATGACTGAAATTTAAGTGACTCATGAAAATCTAGACTGCTCTAACATGCAATTTGACCGATGGTACTTGGTGGAGGACTTGGTCTAAAGACCACCTCACACATGGTTAGAATCTCCAGACAGACTTCATCTGGCCTTTGGCACTACACCATTTGATATACCTCTGGGTCATTCATGAGACAACATGTAGGCATCAAATTCAGTCAATTCAGAATTTTATAAGTGCAATTTATTTTCCGTTCAATAATTACAGACAACTCAGTGTATGCATTAAGAGACATGAATGCTCATATTAAATACAAATGAGGACATTTATGCAACAGACCGAACATGATATGCAGATATCTAAATAGAATTTAGAAGACTCAAATGACTAAACCTGTAAAGATCAGAAATGGGGTTTTACCACACTTGGGTGCCTTGGTTTATTGAACCCCTTTTATTCTTTGGCTCCCAAGGCACTCTTGCAAAACACAGATCTCATTTTGTAATTTTAGGTACCAAAGATTTCTTGGGTCCTGTAGTGTTAGTTGCATCTCTAAAGGATGTGGAGAGGGAGATTTCTGCAGCCCATTCAAAGAGCAGCTGAACTAGTCCCATCAGGACCAAACGAGGCCATGCTCGCCCAAGTGACAGCCCACAGGGCCCACTTAGGAAAAAAAGCCCAATAAAAGATTCGCTCAAGGATACTACCTTCCTAGGCGGCCTCTAGGCTCGGAAGGCCCGAGCGTCGGTCAGGTCACAGGAAAGGTCCATGACCGAGCCATCTCTCCGCCAGGGAGAAGAAGGCACATGCCGACTGATCCAACCCATCTTCATTCGAGCTAAGCCTACCGCCCGGATAGGGCTGGCCTCTCTGAGCTCGGAATGGCCGACGATTACTTATCCATGCAGTCGTTAAGAGTCCTCTGTGAGCAGGAAGTTATAAAGGTGAGGGACTTCCAGCTCCCCAAGGTGATAACGCTCCAACGATAAGGCAGTAAAAGCCCACGTCGAGGACGTAACGCCCACCTAAGACCCCTCGACTTACGGGACTTCGGAAGACGGTGCACTATTTTAACCAGGGATACCCTCCGGCGAAAGGTAAGGTCAACCAGACGTCCTAAACTCCTGAGCAGGAACCACTTCACCTTTCTGGTGGAGAGGGATCTCGCGCAGAAGCTATCTCCTCCCTTTATTGCTCCCACCATAGCTCCACTGACTTAAGCATCGGAGGGTTTTCCCCAGGGACTCATCCCTGGGCCCCCTGATCCATTTCCCTTTCTTGCAGTTCACAATCTGGTGATCCACTGCCCGCTCAGGACCAGCGCGAGATCACGCCTCTTCATCTGGCGCCGTCTGTGGGAAGTCACACAAAGAGCCAGTATGGTGCAAAGGAGCTCAGGGAGGAGGTCCGCCGGCGACAGGGGAAAGGCCATGGTAGCAGCGGGGGATGGCCCCTCTCAGGCCTCGCAGAACCCCCCCTCCAACGCTAGTGCCCCCGCCGACGGACCACCCCCCCTGCGGCAGTAAGGCTACCGCCCAACGGTGGTACAGACACCTTCCAAGCCCTCAACGTAAAACTGGATATCCTCGTGGAACTCATGACGACCCAGGCGGCCAGGGATGGAAGGTCACGCGCCCCATCAGGGAGCCCTCCCCGCGAGGATGCATCTCAACACACTGCCGGAGGCCGCTTCACTCTCCTCGGCCAGCAGATCATCCGCAACAGGATTGGAGGACCCTCGGAGGCTCCACCTCCGGAGCAAGAGGCTTCCTCCACACCGAGGCGGGGAAAAGTGGGAGCATGCCGTCGGACCTGGAGACCGACGTCCCCGGGGATCGCCAAGACCTCCCCCCCGGCCCTGTGACACAACAGCAACCGAAGTTATCACTCCAACTACAAGAGTTCGAGAGACGCTTCGCAGAGCAAGAGCGCGCCCTGCGTGCCCTGCAGAAGGCCTCTCCCGATGAGGATGAGGAGAAGTTCTCTTTCTCTGAGTATATCTTGAAGGCAGAGGTGTCTCCCAGAACCTCCATCCTGACCTTCAAGCTCTACGACGGCTAGGGTGACCCGGCCGATCACTACGACAGCTTTGACACTCTGATGACCCTACACGGAGCGTCCGACGCCATCAAGTGCCGAGCCTTCATGACCACCCTGGTCCAAGGCGCTCAAGCATGGTTCCGTGCCCTCGCCCCCGGATCCATCCGAGACTTCAAGCAATTTGGGCGAGTCTTCAAAGAGAGTTTCACCGGGAGTGCCCCCCCAAGGTCGGTAGCGGGGCTCCTGGCCCTTAAACAGGCGCAAGGGGAAAGACTATGGGCTTATATTCACCGATTTAAGTCGGAAGCCCTGAGAATCCCCCGCCTGGACGCGGCCTCAGCCATAACCGCGCTGACTGGGGGCACCTAGGATGAGAATCTCCGCCGTGAACTTGTCCTCCACCCTCCCTCGACCCTTGCCGAGCTAGTGACTCTGGCGTTGCGCCACGCCGAGTGCGAAGAGGTGCTCAACGCTTGCCGAGACACAACCGGCTCGGGTTGGGAGGGGGACAAGAAGCAGGCTTCCGAGCCAAGCTCAGGTTCGGGGAAAAGGCGGAACCGCGATGGGGAACGCAAAGAACTGTCATGAAAGTACGAGACGTACACCCCACTAGCCACGCCGGTCTATGAGATCTACGAAAACATCAAAGACTCGGGTCTCCTCCGCCAACCCGAGCCAATGAGGTCGAAGAGCCGTAATCGCAGCAAGCACTACTTGTTCCACAGCGATCACGGGCACCACACCGGTGACTGCCACCAGCTCCAGGATGAGATCGAGCGCCTCATTCGTCAGGGTCACCTAGCTCTTTTCATGGCCGAGCGTAAGGAGGACCAAGGAGCCCCAGAGGAGATTGACAACGCCCCCCCAGGGGTCCACATCAACTTCATCTCCGGAGGGATGGCATCAAGAGGCGACAGTAGCCGAGGAAGGAAGCGTCATGTCGAGCGGGTGAGCCGAGCCATAGAGCCTCCCAAGGCCCCGCCGAGTGAGCCCCAGGTCATAGTCTTCTCCGACCGAGACCTGGAAGGGCTGAGCACCCCGCATAACGACGCCCTTGTGATTTTGGCTAAGATAAATCATTGTAACGTAGATAGGATTCTAGTTGACAATGGGAGTGTGTGGATGCACTTTTTATTTAAAATCGTTGGTAGTTTGTTTATTCGTTTATTGGTGTTTATTAAGTGCGTGGGTGTGCCAGTCACGAAGGTGACGATTTATTATGCGCTTGATCTGATTAATCAGACGATTGTGTAGTTCGTGTCGGGACTGAGAACCCACCATACCGTGAAGGCTACGACATTAATTACATCCCCTCGGAGAGGGGAAAACCCTTGATTGATTCCCAGGAGAAGGGGCCCAATGGCCTGGAAATTAATTGCATAGAAAAACTATTAAGAAATGCTGAAGTCCTCGCACAAGGGTGTGAAGAAAGTATCTGAGCTTATGTCAGTCATGTGTTGACCATTTAATGTTCGGATGAATGTTCGGCTTGAGAACAGCGTAATTGTCGTGGGAAGACCGGAACATGTGTATGTCGGGATACGACAAATTTATTATTCAAAGGAATGGAAAATGTTCAATTAAATCCCGGTTAGAGCGGTCGGAAACTGATAAGTTTGTCGGTCCGGTGCAAGATAAAGCTGCGACCATACTGCGGTGGGCCCCCCGCGGTCGAAGTCGGGCTCGCGTGGGCATCGTCAATGTTTCCGGTGCCAAGGGGGCAACGGGAAAGTGTCCCGGGACTAGATTCCCAAAATGAAGACGTGTACAGAGATAGCTAGCTATAGGCCTAGGATGTGGGTCAGGCAATGACCATGGTTGGGGTGAACCCGAGGTCCAAACGTGACTCACGAAGGTCTTATTGATATTCGCATGCAAAGGGTCCGGGGATGACGAGAACCTTCTCGTTCCATTCAGATTTTGTCGGTCATTCATGGACCATTTTATGTTTGGACGAAGGTCCGTGTTTATAACGTAAGAGACGGTGACAAACCATACAAATGTCTGCTACGAGTGTGGCAAGTTTAATGAAAATGCGGGATTAGATTAATGGTCTATTGGCCCGAGATGGCTGCGGACTATGGCCATAACGGGGTTTCCGAGGACCACGTCCGATGCCATGGGGCGTCATTGCTTTTCTCTTCAAACACGGTCCGGGGAAGCAGATTGTTAAGTGTGAAGCCCGAACTCACCAACGTGCGCCCTCGCACGCGGATCAACCTACGTGGTCAGGTCGCGGGGTTCGACCTGCCCGTTCAGGTAGCGGGGGTCAAGGGGGCAGCACCCCTTTGCGTGGGTTTCCGGGGGCAGCGCCCCCGGAAGAAAATTGACTTCTTATGAATGGTTTATATACTTCCTTTTCTTTTTATTGGCCTTAAGTTTTCTATTATTTTTTTAGTTGGTTAATGAATTCCTTATGAAGCACGCCGGATCAAGGAGATGCCAAAGGAGAAGAGGGGCGCGCCGGATAAGGCCAAGAAGGGAGGCGCGCCGGAATAGGGATCATATAAGGGGAGAAAAGGAGCGCGCAGGGTAATGGGGATCCCATGAGGGCGCGCCGGAATAGGGATCATATAAGGGGGCACGCCGGTCTAGGAGGTCCAAGAGAAGGAGTGCGCGCCGGATTAAGTCATGAACGGTAAAGGGAGTGCACTATTCACTCAAGGAGTTTGAGAGTGGTTTTGAGTGTAGGGTTAAACCGGCGCGGGGGGTTACCGCGCCGAATTAACCCGCGCCGGATTAGGGGCACGCTGGAATAGCTTCTGTGGGTTTTATTTCATTCTGTTTGATTCTTTTTGCTTCTGTTCTTGTTTCTTCAACTTGCAGATTGATCAGATAGATTGTTTGTTCAATTGACACTTTAAATCAATAGAGTGCTTCTGATCATTTGTTGAGGTGAATGAGTACGTGTATTTGGATGTTTTACCTGAGGGGTTTATTATGTAGGAACTCAGAGGTTTAGCTTGATTCAGGGGCTTAGTTGTTCGTCTGTTCTTATGCTCAGAGAACTTTGTCTCTTCATTTGTTCTTAAGTGTTCTCGTCCTGGCAAAGTTTGGGCAGCATCTCCCCTGGACTGGGAGTTGCCAGAGAAAACAAGGAACACCAAACGGATAACTCTGAGGAGAACCTCAAATCTAGACCTCACGGTGGTCTAATAACCTAGATGTGAGTGTTGGAAAACTCGAGGACTAGACTTCAAGAGCTCTCACAACTCACGGGTGATGATTTTGTGGAACGGGACAGATGTAGGCCGTAGGTGGCCATGAATGTTCACCCTTCGATCGGGTTCCCTCAGAGTTCATGCCACAGAAGGGCAAGCTTCCGAGGACCCCAGGTGATTTAGAAAACTGGGAGAAAGAAAACGGAAGAAAAGGGGGAGGGATCAGAGCAATAGAATGCTATTTACGCCCACAAAAGTCACTCTTTTATTCATCCTCAAGGGAAAGGAGGGAAGAGAGGTACAAAAGGAGATCTACCCCCAAAGCACGGGGAAGAATACAACGGAGAAGATAAAAGAAAAAGAACTAGGCGTTGAGGTGGGGGGGAGAAGAAGATACACCGGTGGGGGAGAAGGAGGAACAGAGCACAAGCTCTACCCCCTCTCTCCCCTCTCTCTTTCTCACCCTCCCTTCTTCTTCACCTTTCTGGCGTGGGGGGACGAAGCTCTCCTTCTCTTCGGGTGGCCTCCTCTGGTCAATCGCTCCCCGGGGGTTCCAACCTTCTGCTATGTGGAACAGGCTCCCCATATATATAGGACAGGTTACATTTTCTTCGAAGAATGGCCAGTGGGGGGAGGGTTCCCGCCACCTCTGCCTCATTCGCATCAACGTCGGGAGTCAACTCGTCACGCTGGCTGCTGCCAGTTCGAGCCGTACCCTGTCATTCGTCCGAGGACAGGATGTTCGCAGGTCTGTCGGGAGATCTGATGCTGCTGCCACCGTCGCTGCTAGCCTCTACTGCTACCACCGTTGCGCTGTCGAGTTGGGGTGTGCACAGCTCTGCGGTCTTTAAATGGCTATGGGACGGGCATTGAATGCACTGTTCTTCTCCTCTCTAGACTTCACATGAGATTCATCAGGAAATAGGGAATCGGAGTATGGATGGGGTGGCCCCTTGGTTAAAATGGCACAGAGTTGTGCGCGCCGGATTAGCAACACACAAGGGGGGCGCGTCGGTTTAAAGCTTGATGGAGGGGCGCGCCGGTTTAAGGCCAAGCAAGGGTGCGCTGGTTTAAGGCCAAGCAAGGGCACGCCGGTTTAAGGCCAAAGCAAGGGCGCGCCAGTTTAAGGCCAAAGCAAGGGCGCGCCGGTTTAAGTGTAGGCCACGCCAGTTTAGACTTCATCTTGGCTTCTCGGCTATTCGGACGGACGCTTGTCCTCCCGTGCTACTTTAGCTGTAATGCATCGCCTCCGGGGTGTTTAGTTCAGGGCCTTTGCATCCCGATTCGGGACTTTGAATGATCTCCAGCGCGTGCCGAACACGTGTTCGAATTCCTGAGTTTCTTTTGATTCGGCCTTCGGCAACGCCGACTGGAGAGCCGGGGCCATCTCTTCTGCTCGAGGGGCGTCTTGTTGGGTGGCGGAGCACCGAGTATATATGTTCATCCTGCTTAGAGGAGGTACGGGGTTTGTTCAGCCATCCTGTCTTCAACTCACTCTCGAGGTGTCGAGACGTCCGTGCCGCAGGAACATTCTTTCTCTTCTCTTCTTTTTTTGACGTCCACAGAGTGCCCCTGATGTACTGTCTTATGATTGTTTCATTAAGATGGGGGAGGATCCATCCAAACTCCGCCCGATCCGAACCCCTCTCTGTGGGTTTAATGGCCTGGCCACCTATCTCGAGGGAGCCCTAAGCCTGTCGGTTACCCTCGGCACCCCACCCAAAACCATTACGGTCATGGTGGACTTCATAGTGATTAAAGGTATGATAGCATACAACGCCATCTTCGGCCGAGGAATCCTCAGCCGAATAAAAGCGGTGCCGTCTACCTATCACCAGAAAATGAAGTTCCACACCAAAAATGGGTTGGGGGAAGTCCGAGGTAACCAGGCCGCGGCCAGAAGGTGCTATAATATCTCGGTAGAGGCCACAAGGCCGGACGGGAAGGACAAGGGTCCCCAGGGAGTCGAGGATAAATCCATAACCATTGAGCCTGGTGGCGAATTGCTGGCGGTTTTCCTAAACGATGACCCGGCCCTAGGAGTAAAGATCGGAGCTGACCTACCGTCTGAGGTTCAACAGCAATATAAAAAATTCCTTTCTGAGTACATCCGAGCCTTCGCTTGGTCCGATGATCAACTCCCTGGGATACGAGAGGAGACTGTAATGCATAAGCTCAGCCTCGACCCTGCCGTGAAGCCCGTATAGCAACGCAGAAGGAAGCATGCACCAGAGAAGCAGGCAATCATCAAGGAACAGGTCACCAAGGGACAAGAGACTGGCCTTTTTAGACCGGTCCTGTACCCGACGTGGCTAGCCAACGTCGTCATGGTACCGAAAGCTTCGGGAAAGTGGCGGATGTGCGTGGATTTCACCGACCTGAATAAGGTCACCCCTAAGGACTGTTATCCGTTGCCGAGCATCGACCAATTGGTTGACTCAACTTCGGGCAATGAGATAGTCAGCTTCCTAGATGCCTATTCAGGTTACCATCAGATCAAAATGGATCCAGGAGATGTCGAGAAGATCACCTTCGTCATCGACTACGGCGTGTACTGCTACACCCGGATGCCTTTCTGATTGAAGAACGCTGGAGCCACGTACCAAAGGCTGGTTAATCACATGTTTGAAGGATAGCTAGGTCAGAACGTCGAGGCCTACATTGACGACATGCTCATCAAGACCCCCAAGGCCGAAGACCACTTCACCGACCTCGCTGAGACCTTCGACACCCTCCTGAGGTACAACATGAAGCTCAATCCTGCCAAGTGTGCCTTCGGAGTGAGATCCGGGAAGTTCCTGGGTTTCCTAGTCACTCAGCGTGGGATCGAGGCCAACCCCGACAAAGTCCAGGCCATCCTGGACATGCGCCCGCCCACCTGCGTCAAGGACGTCCAGCGCCTAACTGGGCGTGTCGCCGCTCTTAGCCGGTTCTTGTCCCGTGCGGCCGAATGATGCTTGCCCTTCTTCAAGCTGTTGAGGGGGCCCAAATTGGCATATGCTACGTTTGCATGGGACGAGGAGTGCCAGAGAGCGTTCACCGAGCTCAAGGAGTTCTTGGCCTCACCCCCGGTGCTCTCCAAGCCCGTTTCGGGTGAAGTCTTGCTGCTCTATCTCTCGACAACGCCATCTACAGTTAGCTCGGTCCTAGTCAGAAATGACTCAGGAGTCGAGAGGCCGGTCTACTACACCAGCAGGGTGCTCAACGAGGCTGAAAGGAGGTACCCCGCAACCGAGAAACTCGTGCTAGCGTTGGTTACCTCCGCCAAGCGCCTCCAGCCCTATTTCTAGGGGCACCCCATCACCGTGCTAACCAGTGAACCACTAAAGAAGATCCTTGCCCACCCCGAAGCCTCGAGACGACTCGTCAAGTTGGCCATCATGCTTGGGGCCTACGATATATCCTATCGGTCACGCTCAGCTGTGAAAGGCCAAGCGCTCGCCGACTTCATCGCCGAAAGCACCATCCCGACTGAAGAAAGGCCTCCGTCCACACCCGGGCCAACCTGGGAACTGTTCGTCGATGGATCTTCCAACTCGGTCGGTAGTGGTGCCGGAATCCTCCTGAAGTCCCCCGAAGGAGTAGAGCTACAGTACGCCTTGAAGTTCAAATTCCAGGCATCCAACAACGCTGCCGAGTACGAAGCCCTTATCTCGGGAGCGCGCATGGCCCGACGGTTGGGGGCTGAGCGAGTCAAAATCCACACCGACTCCCAACTGGTCGCTAGCCAAGTCAACGGCGAGTACGAAGCTCGAGAGGCACCAATGATCAAATACCTCCAACTGGTCAGAGACTTGGCCCAACAGTTCAAGAGATTCAAGGTAGTCTGAATAGCTCGGGAGGAAAACTCCCGAGTGGACGCCCTCTCTCGGTTGGCCTCTTCTCTCGACCCTGAAGGAACCCGATCGGTCCTCCTCGAAGAGCTAGAACGCCCGAGCATTGACTCGGAGCTCCTTGCTATTGACTCAGCCATTCCGAGCGACTAGCGCACCCCCTACCTGTCGTGGCTCTGAGACTCTCAAGAGCCTTCCGACCCTCGAGAGGCCCGCAGATTGAAGTACCAAGCCCGGTGCTTTGTCATTCTAAACGACACTCTCTACCGGAGATCTTTCTCTGGTCCCCTCCTGAAGTGTCTCGGCCCCGACGAAGCCAACCGAGCTATCCAAGATATTCATGAAGGCCTGTGCGGAGCGCATTCAGGAGGAAGGTCACTCACCCGCATCCTGCTATGGCAGGGTTACTGGTGGCCCACTCTGCAGCGTGACTGCGCGGCCTACGTTCAACAGTGAGACCAATGCCAGCGATTCGACCACTTAGTCCATCAGCCGACTACGGAGCTCGTCACCCTGGCCGAGCCGTATCCCTTCGCTCGGTGGGGGATCGACATTCTTGGGCCGTTCCCCACGGCTCAAGCCCAGAAGAAGTTTATCATCGTTGCCATCGACTACTTCATCAAGTGGATCGAGGCCAAAGCCACGGCAAGGATCACCGAGATAGTCGTCTGGAGTTTCGTCTAGAAGTCGATCATTTGTCGTTACGGCATCCCCGGGGTGATAGTGAGCGATAACGGTCGGCAATTTGACTCTCGTTATTTCTGAGACAGATGTGCCGACCTAGGTATTCGCAACCACTTCACTTCGGTCGCCCACCCTCAGGCCAACGGGCTAGTCGAGAATGCCAATAAGACTATCTTAAAAGGCATAAAGACCAGGCTCGGCAAGGCCAAGGGCAGCTGGCTCGAGGAACTGCCTAGCGTACATTGATCACACAGAACGACTCCCAGAACAGCAACCGGTGAAAGTCCTTTCCAGTTGGTATATGGCACCGAGGCCGTCATTCCGTTGGAGATCGCCAATCCCTCCCTCCGAGTCATCTGCTTCTCGCCCGAGGTAAACGAGCAAAAATTACTCGAGAACCTCGACCTAGCGGATGAACTCTGAGAGATTTCCAGCATCCGAGCAACAGAGTACCAGCGCCGCCTCACTCGATACTACAACGCCAAAGTCGAGACAGGCACTTCCAACCGGGAGACTTCATCCTCAGGAAAGTCGAAGCCTCTCGACCACTAGAGGCGGCGGGCAAGCTATCCCCTAACTGGGAAGGCCCCTACCGAGTGGTTGAGACGCTCGGGAAAGGAGCATACCGGCTATCTACATTGGAAGGGGAACCCATCCCTCGGACGTGGAACGCAGCCACACTACGCAAGTTCTACTTTTGAAGTTGAGCAAACAATTTGAGTGAAATAAAATTTTCTCCTTTTCATTCAAACGATTGTTGGTACATCAGAAAGGCAAAAGCCAATACATTACATAACAAAAAAGTCCATCTGACGCCGCTACAAGAGACCATCGCCCGGCCGACTCGGTTTGATCTTCTTGCGTCCAGCCACTGACTCTGCCTCGCGTAGAAACTGGCTCGGATAAAAGGTGGTCGATCCAGTTGGCTCGGGTGGCCCATGACAAAGGTGACAGAGGGACTGCGGAGGGGAAGGCTACCTTCCAAGTTGACAGAGGCTGGGGAGAGGGAACGCCTATGAAGGCCTCCTCTCTTCCAACCTGCCAATTCTTTGGAACGTACAGAGAGCAAGCACCCTCCGAAGAGTGAAAGAAAGGAAGAGCAGAAGAGGGAAAAAGAGGCTGCCAGAAAGAAAAAGAAACCAGCAGAGCTGGATGAGGAGGCAGGGGAAGGCCCGGAAAGGAGGGAGCTTAATTCGCTTCCTCCCCCCATCCCTGAAGCGGGCAGAGAGGGACTGGCGGTGGAGATGCCGGATGCCCCCATCCGCCCTCCATCTCGCCCCCCTGAAAACCTCACCGAAACTGATAAAGGGAAGACGGCGTGCCTCCGCGCGTCGACCCCTTTTCAAGTCTGCCCGCCGGCCGTCGACTCCTTTTCAAGTCCGAAGCAGCAGGAGCCCCATACCCCCCGTCGTCGACAGCCTCCTCATCTGGAGCGTCCTCCATGCTCTGGACACTATGGCACAACGCAACGTGAAGAAGGAATAAGGAAAGACTGTTAGGGAAAACCCTAAGCGATGGAGAGGAAGAGACGCCCTTCAGCCTTTTTATAGGCAAAGGGAGGCTACTCGCCTTAAATGATTCTCTCCTCGAAAACACGCCAAAGGAATTTCCCCCTATGAACGGTCACCTCAAACTTCTCATCTTCCGCCCCAGCGGGATACACGAAGCGGCCAGACATTCAAAGCGTGAGAAAAACGGAAGGGCACCCTGTCAGGGGACCACCCAACCATCACGCGAAATCTGCACAGAAAGTATCGATCCTTTCCAACTACTGTAGATACGCTGATCAAATCACGGCAAGGACATCAAGGGGAAGTCCTTTTTTTTGTTACCTTATAAAGGGGAAGTCCTTTTTTTTGGAAAAGAAAATGAGGCAAACAAAAGAAGGAGGCAAAACAAGGCGATACATTAGGCCTAGGGCCCACTTTGAAGCTCAGAAGTGGAAGACACAGGTGTTTCACCCCCAGCGCCCTCGGTGACGGCCGGCCCTGGCACTGACCCCGCCTGTGCGGGAACTGCCTCGGTCGCGAGCCCTCCCGAGGTAGCCGGAGTTGGCGACCCCTCGGGAGAAGAGCCCTCTGGATCTTCCTCGTCCGACGCAGAGGAGCTGGAAGACGACATGTCCGAGTCGTAGCGTTGGCCAGAGGGGAAGTCGATCCCAGAATCTTGTTCCCCCGCATAAGCTACTGCCCGGCGGTAACCCTACTTGAACCCCTTGCGGATGCCTCGGCAAAGTGCTGACTCATAGTAGGGAAGGGCAGCTTCCTGCAGGTCGGACCGGTAGGCCTCTGAGCCCTTGTATTGCTCGATCGCCTCCGCCCCGGCCAGTCCCATCCTGTCATCAAGCTCAGCCTTCTCCCGCTCTGCCTCGGCCGCCCGCTCCTCGGCTTCCACCGATCGTTTCTCTGCCTCGGCCGACTTCCGTTTGGCCTCGGCCGCCCACTCCTCGGCATTGACCGATCGCTTCTCCGCCTCAGCTCGGTCGGTTTCGGCCTCCAAACGAAGGTGCTCCGCTGCCTCCGCCCGGTCCACCAACTCGACGCGCTCGGCCTCCCAACGGCCATCCAGCTCGAGACGAAGAAGGCGCTCCTCTTCAAGGAGTTTACTTTTCCTCTCGAGCGATTCCCGGGCCTTGGTTAGTTGCTCGGTCAGCACTCCGACCTCCAGCCGGCTCGACCGCGACAACTCCCTGATCGCGGAGAACTCCCGTTGGAGCCCCTCATGCGCCTCACTGAGTCGAGCTAGTTTCCTCTCGCACCCTCCGAGGGTCCAAGCAAGATTCGACCGCTCCGACTCCGACCGGGCATAAGTCTCCGCCATTGTAGCCCCCATCTGGGCCATGACCAGGCCGCCCTCCATAATGATGTCGAGGACCCCGGGTGGAGAATGACGCTTGTCTCCCCCTCTCGTCCTCGCGGCCACGTCGCGACAAAGCTGGTATAAAGTGCTTGAGATGCCGAGCCTTTCCAGAGCCACTGGCATGGGAACCCTTTCCGCACTTGGCGCCTCGCCAGAAGGCCCAGGTCGAGCTGCGGGATCGGCCGCCCCGCGCACTGCGGTCGGTTGGGGTTGCGACGCCTCCGTAGGCGAACCCCCGACCTCGACCGACGCTATGAGCCCGGCCGCTCCGTGCACCGTGGACGTTTGGGGCTGCGACGCCTCTGCCGGTGAACCCCCAACCTCAACCGTCTCGGCCCGCACATCGCCGCCCGAGACATCGCCCACCTCGGCCAGCGCCCCGGCCTCGGTCGCGGTCGCTTCAACTTCGGCCCCCTCCGTCCCCACCGAGGGAAGAGCCGATCCAGCACCTTCACCCCCCGAGGCGACCCCGGCCTCCTCGGCCCCCTCTCGCTCGGCAGGTAGGAGAGCTGGCTTGATAAGGTCGGCCCTACCTCGCTGGGGAGAGGGGAGTGCCGCCGAGCTAGGATCGCCCTCGGCAGTGGGGAGGAGACCGGCCTTCCTGGCCCGTTTCCTGGCCTTCGCGGCCTCCCGCAACCTCCCCTCCACGGGATCCTTGCGCTTCGCTCCGCGCGGCCGAGAAGTCCCCCCTGAGGCCACCCCCTTGCCCTTGTCCCGGGCTTGGGAGCGACCCACAGGGGCGCCCGGCTCATCAACCGCCGAGTCGTCGCCAAGGTCAATGATCTCAGCGGCCTCCTCCAGAGGCTCCCGCCTGGTGTCTGCAACAAAGAAGAAGGCGTGATCAGGAAAAGAAAGATGACCCCCACCCCCGAAGAAAGATCTAAGTGGTGGCACCTGAGCCCGACGGATGCAGCCGCGTAAGAAGACACCGCTCTATGTTCTCCGGCGTCACCAATTCCTCGGTGGACTGGCGATTCCTCAGCAGGACGGCAGCATACTCCTCCACATGAGGGGGGAACTCGTCCTGTCTAGGAGGGATATTCGGGTGGAAATTGGCCATTACTTGGCACCTCCAGGTTTCCTCCACCGAGTTTATCCCCACCCAGAAAAATTGGGTCTTCCACCCTTTATGCGAAGAATCCTTCGCCGCCAGCGAAATACAGCTCCTATTCCTCCTCGCCTGGATGAAGTAAAAACCCTTCCCGGCCGAAGGATGCGCCTTCAACTCGAAGAAATAGTGGAAGAGGTCCAAGGAAGGAGGAACCCCGCACTGACGACAGAGGATTCGGAAAGCGGAGAGGAGAAGGTACGAGTTGGCTACCAACTGGATGGGTGCCAACTGGAAAAAGTTGAGAAGCGTGAGGATGAAGGGCTCGAAGGGGAGGCGAAACCCGCTCTTCCACGCCAGAAGAAAGATGCAGATGTGGCCCGTGCGAGAATCCAGGCTCGTCTCATACGGGGCAGCAGCAGCAAAGCTATACTTATGAGGCAGGCGAAACTGATGCTCCAGCCTCTTCACCTCGGCTTCCCCCAACTCGCTGCACTTCGGGACCGGCGCTCTCACCACCGGTTCGTCGCCCCATCCCTCGGCATCCGAACGCTGGCCCACCATGGATTTCGAGGAAGAACTTGAAAAAGAGCTCTCTCGAAACCTCGAAGATTCCGGGGGAGGAGGAAGCTGCCGGACCGCCTCCGCAGTTATCTTCGCCAACTCCTCAAACGCCGCCGCAAGTTTCTGCTCCTCCGCTGTGTCCTCACGGCGCATCGAAGAGCCCCAAAAGCAAGAAGCGAAGGAAAGCCAAAACCCTAACGACGGAAAGAGTCTGGGGTGACAACCAGCGCCCAACGCCTATAAACCCACGCGGGAGGCGGCGCGTCGTTCCGACCTCCGAGAAAAGGGGGCTCCTTCATTTCAAATCCGTCAGGATTGCAATTATTACGGGCCCAGGTGACCACGACATGTGGCTTCATATCACCACCAGATCTCCACCCACCTGAGCCACGCTGGTCCAAAACCCTAAAAGGCTACTCATCCGAGCCTCCTTTGGCTCGGGAGTAGGAGGGGGACAAGTGGAGAGGGGGATTTCTGCAGCCCATTCAAAGAGCAGCCGAACTAGGCCCATCAGGACCAAAGGAGGCCATGCTCGCCCAAGTGACAGCCCACAGGGCCCACTTAGGACAAAAAGCCCAATAAAAGATTCGCTCGAGGATACTACCTTCCTAGGCGGCCTCTAGGCTCGGAAGGCCCGAGCGTCGGTCAGGTCACAGGAAAGGTCCATGCCCGAGCCATCTCTCCGCCCGGGAGAAGAAGGCGCATGCCGACCGATCCGACCCATCTTCATCCGAGCTAAGCCTACCGCCCGGATAGGGCTGGCCTCTCTGAGCTCGGAACGGCCGACGATTGCTTATCCATGCAGCCGTTAAGAGTCCTCTGTGAGCAGGAAGTTATAAAGGTGAGGGACTCCAGCTCCCCAAGGTGATAACGCTCCCACGATAAGGCAGTAAAAGCCCACGTCGAGGACGTAACGCCCACCTAAGACCCCTCGACTTACGGGACTTCGAAAGACGGTGCACTATTTAAACCAGGGATACCCTCCGGCGAAAGGTAAGGTCAACCAGACGTCCTAAACTCCTGAGTAGGAACCACTTCACCTTTCTGGTGGAGAGGGATCTCACGCAGAAGTTATCTCCTCCCTTTATTGCTCCCACCATAGATCCACTAACTTAAGCATCGGAGGGTTTTCCCCAGTGACTCATCCATGGGCCCCCTGATCCATTTCCCTTTCTTGCAGTTCACAATCTGGTGATCCACTGCCCGCTCAGGACCAGCGCGAGATCACGCCTCTTCAGGATGCTTTCCATAAATTTTGGGCTTTCATATCATCAAACATCATTAGAGAATAGTCATTCATAGAATGCCCAACTTCCCCACAATAATGACATGAGACAACAGGTTTTGTGTTCCTCTTATGCATATCAACATGAGCATAGAATTTCTGACCATAACCAACCTTGTTATCATATCTTTCATGAGAAGCTCTCTTCCTTTTCCCATGCTAACAATCCTTGACTGTATGGCCATGCTTACCACAATTGAAACAAGAAGACAAATTTCTTCTTTTAACAGCCGACCAGCAATCATTAGCTCTATGGCCTAGCTTTCCATAGTTGAAGCATGCAAAAGTTTTTCCTTTAAAAATAGATTTGTTTCTATCAAAAACATTTTGATTTGCAGGGAGATTGACAGGTTTCGAATTAAATCTTCTCCCTTGAGCATGCCAACAATGAGCAACAAGATGGCCTAATTTGCCACAACAAAAACAGTGAATTCTCTTTTGCTTAAAAACATGATTCCTATCATGAGAATTGTTGACTTTTTTTGCACTTGCATTTAAATCATCTTGTTCTATCAATCTACACTCATGTATCAAATGACCAAATTTGTGACAATAATAACATGACATTTTCTTTTTGTGTGCATGTGTATTTTTGTGTTCAAGTAGTGTATACCATGCACAGTTCTAGCATGAGTGTTTCTTGGTCCTTTTTGCATGTGATCATTTTTTTTCACTTTCTCAGTTTACTTTTGAGTTCTCTTGATAGAAGATTGTTTATCCTTTGAGGTGGTGGCTACATTGGATGCTTTGACAAAAGATGTTGTCAACTTATTTTCAAAAGATTTTTTATTGACCGGATTGTAGCCCAACCCCTCTTTCCTGAAATTAACTTTTTTTCCTAACAATTTGTCCAGATTTTCTTGCCCTTCCACAAATTTGGACAATGATACTCTCAAATCCTCAATTTCAGATTCGAGTGAAGCAATGTGCAGCTCATAACTTGCGATTTCTTGTTCGCTGCAATTGACACATTCATTCAACCCCTTGTTTGTAATTTTATATCTCTCAATTTCTTGTTCAAGTACATGTATTTTTTCGGATTCATCAACAATCACAGATTTCCCTTTTTCAAGATTTAACAATCTTTCAGACATGGAATCGTTCAAGTGTTTCAATTTTTCATTTTCAAATTTTAACAATGCATTTTCTTTTTCAAAGCATTTCATGCTGCCTTCAAGCAAAGATATCTGAATCAACATAGCACTATTTTCCTTCTTAAGTTCTTCATTTTCATTTGCAAGTTTATCATTCATAATCAATTCATTGCAAATATCATGATCAATAGAGTTTGATTCCATTTTGTTTCTTAGATCTTTTTCAGTTTTCTCCAATTGATCTATTTTATTTTTGAGGGCAACATTTTCATTTCTCAAATATGCAATGGTTTCTTTGTGATAATCGATATCAAGCAGTAATTGTTCATTCAAATTATCAAGCCTTGAACATTTATCATAAGAACCATTTTCATGAAGGGTGTTTTCAAATTCCTTTTTTAGTCTTTTGTTTTCAGCCTTAATTTTCTTATATTATTTTTCCAATTCATCATAAGAATCAATGAGTTCATCAAGAGTAAAGTCTTCAGAATCGAAATTTACCTCTTTTGCAATTTTGTCACTTTGTTGATCAACATCGTCGGCCATTAAACATTTTTGTTTTTCCTTCTCTTGAGCTTTCATCAATCCATCCATGATCTCCTTCGCCGTTGTACATGAAGAAACAAATGAAAATGTGTCAGGATTCACAGTAGCCTTTAATAAACTAAGAATTGTAACATTTTCATGGTTTCTCAACTCATCTTCTTTAGACCATGTGGTCCCATCTAGAGGCAATTTGCTAGGGCCATAATATATCAATTTCCAGAGTTTAGGATTCACAGAGTTAATTAGCCCACACATTTTTCCTAATCATGAGTCAAAGTCATCGCCATCAAAAACACGTAAGCCACTCATCGAAATATGATCAACAAAAAAGTTCATGATTGTAATTGCACTCAGATTATTCTGGAGATCGTTAGATCTGGGGACAGCAGAGCCTAGCTCTGATACCAATTGTTGGGTCCCGAGGTGCAAGGAATAGGATCTACAAGGGGGGGTTGAATAGATCCTTTTACAAAACTATGTCCAATTTAAATCTTATCAGATTTCACACAGCGGAAAGCTTACTATCGATGATGTGTGTAATGATCAATCATGAACCAATGATGAAATCAGTTTAAACAAATGAGATATGTAAACTGAAATAAATCCCTATGAATGGGGTAGAAGATATGGAGACAATCACACCATCCAAACCACAAGGCACACAGGTTTTAAGGTGGTTCGGGACCACGACGGGCACCCTACGTCCATGTTGACACTGAAAATATTTCTGACATTTCTTAAACTTTTTTACTTTTGCAAGCATGGAGCCCTGGCCGAAGTACCCCTATGCCGATAAGAAAAGGAAAGAAGGAAAGGAGTGGCAGAAGCCGAACAAAGATGAAGAACAAAATAAAAGAGAAGAAAAGAAAAGACGCCCAGCTCCAATGGACAGTCGCTGAAGCAAGACTCAAGAGCTCAGAAAAGGCTCGGGACCATCCCCAAACGAACAAGATAAAAGCTCAGACAGCAAGACAAGTCAGTCGATGGGTCAACCCTCGCAAAATGAGAAATGAACTCAAATGGGCCTAAACAAACAAAAATGGGCCAAAGCATGCTAAGAAATGAGCTGAAACCGGCACGGGAGTGAACCAGCACGCCACTGAACACGGAAGTAAACCGGCACGGGAGTGAACCGGCACCGCCACTGAACCGACACGGAGGTGAACCGGCACGGGAGTGAACCGACACAAAAGTGAATCGGCACAGAGGTAAACCGGCACCGGAGTGAACCGGCACGCCACTAAACCGGCACGGGAGTGAACCCGCACGAGAGTGAACCGGCACCGCCAATGAACCGGCACGGAGGTCAACCGGCACGCCACTGAACCGGCATGAAGGTCAACCGGCACGAGAGTGAACCGGCACGCCACTGAACCGGCACTGAGGTCAACCGGCACGAACTGAAACTGGCACAAAATGAAACTGGCGCGGGATCGCAATCGGCACGCAAACACCAATCAGCGCGCCGGTTCCTCTACGCTCCGATGGAAACAGGGCCACACCCTCTTTATATATAAACCTTGCTTCGAGCACAAGAGAGGAGAGCAGAAGAATCCAGAGAGAGGAGAGCAGAGAAGTGATCGAAGCCAGAGCAGCTACTCTAAAAAAAAGAGAGACACGAGAGCCCGCTGAAAGGGATCTGAAAGGGGGGAGAGAGCAGCAGAAGCCCGGGGAAGGAGATCCAAGGTGGGGTTCGTCTATCGAGCACTTTCAGAGGCTATATCCTCCCTTCCCCGTCTTTTGTTTGAGTCTATTTTCTTTCATTTGGTCTGCTTCCGAGTGTTGTTCTTCTGATGATATCAACTGCCAGTGTAGCCCGGTTGTCAAGGGGCATCCTCTGTATTTAGATTCTCACAGTCTCATTTTCCCTTCTGTGCTAAATGTATGCATCCTCTGCAATGAAACGAAGTATGAGGTTCTGGAGTTATCTCTCTTTCTCTCTGCTTCTCTGAAATCTGCTGTATTCAATAGTCGATGTGGATAGATTTGGTTCTACGGTATGCTTACCCCTCTGGTTACATGAGTGATTTCTATTGCATCGTCTCTGTATTTTCAACCTCACGACCACGATGAGAGCCTGAGACAGTCCATCTCATGGCCTCTCATTCGTGAAATGACGAGGGATATGTTCGTATCAAAGCTCACATGACTCAATCGATAACCTGGCTCCCAATGGTGCCCCAGAGTGAAAGCCCTCTCCTCCTCGGGGTGATTTGTTTTGAAACAATCCTCAGTCTTCTGTGGCCATCTCAAAGCCCCCCGTATAAAGCCTCCCAAAACCCTAAATAAAACCCCTCAAAACCTTAGGCGAAGCACCTCAAAATCCATGAATAGAACCCCTTAAAATCCTCAGATAAACCTCTAAAACCCTCAGCTCAAAACCCTTCCAAACCCCTAGAACCCTCGGCCTCACAAAACCCTCAGAAACCTTCTATCGCCCCCTTAACGGCCTCCCAGTATGACCCTCCCGACGCGACCCTCTACCGGCGCGAGTTCCACGCCGAGTGCTCAATTGGCCATTCACACTCCCGGCGCGACCCTCTCCCGGCGCGAGTTCCGCGCCGGGTGTTGCTCGTGCCGATTGGCCATTTACCCTCCAGCGCGCCAAGACCCTCCTAGATACCACCCATAGCGCTGAGGCCGAGGCCCCTCGTGTTCTCCATCGCTCCGAAAGCTAACCGCGCCGAGGCCGAGGCCCCTTCGTGTTCTCCATCGCTCCGAAAGCTAACCGCGCCGAGGCACTATCGTGCTGACGTCCTCAGGAGCCCCGAGCCCTTTAACCACTCAACATGAAATCCTATCACCCCGGAGAGAAGTAACAGGCTTTCACCCAAGCCCACGGGAACTAAATCAATGGGGTTAACCCCCCTACATTCTACTGCCCCATTGGCCTATGGAGTTCTGCCACTGCATGTTCTCCCGTGGCCTCTTCAAGGGGATATCAACAAACACCGTGGTAATGGACACTGTCCCGCCACACTCAGATCCTTTTTGGATCCAGGGCTACGCCCGCCTCTCTTTTGGCTTCCATCCCGGCATTCCGTGGGTGGATGACCTATATTCCCCTTTTGGCATAGTCCAAAATAAGGGGATATGCTGCCGGATTTGCGCCAAAACCCATGGGAACTAAATCAATGGGGTTAACCCCCTACATTCTGTCACCCCACTGGCCTTTGGAGTTCTACCACTGCATGTTCTCCCATGGCCTCTTCAGGGGAATATTAACAAATACCACGATGAGTGGACACCGCCCCGTCAGATTACGATCCTTTTGGATCCCGGGTTACGCCCATCTCTATTACGGATTCCGTCTCGGCTCTCCATGGACGGTTTCCTATATACCCCCATCAACCCTCCGGGTACAAGGGGATGCTGCCGGATTTCTGCCAGACATAAATATTAACTATCGAATTGCTAATAAAATAAAATAAAAAAATAATAATAAACATAAACGAATAAAACAAATAATAAAAATAATAAGATAAAAAATGATAAAAATGAATAAATAATCAAATAGAATGAAATAAATAAATAAATAAACATATAATAATAAAAAATGAAAATGATGCTAATCGGCGGGGGGGGCCTCTCGGCGCCAATGCTTCTCGGCACCAAAATCGCGCCGGGATGGAAGCATGCCGAGATGAAAGCCACGCCGAGATGCAAACTAAAGCAAAACAAACCCCTCTCGGCGCCATTGCTTCTCGGCACCAAAATCGCGCCGGGATGAAGGCATGCCGAGATGAAAGCCACGCCGAGATGCAAACTAAAGCAAAATAAACCCCTCCCGGCACGACCCTCTCGGCACCATCCACTAATCATTATAAAACAAACAATAAGAACAAGTGAGACTTTCATTCGAGAGAAATGGAGAAATAATAATAAAAAGGTGATTGAGATAAAAAAAAATATACAAAAAAATATAAATAGTGGCCAAATAAATGATTAGAAAAAAATATAATAATAGAATAAAAATGATAAATAAATGATAAAAATGTAATAAACAAGAGTGCTAAACAAATAATAATCAAACAAAAGGCAATAATGGAAATAAAATACATACACACAATAAAAAATAATAATAAATAACATGTGATAATAAAATACAAATAACCAAAAAGGATACGAAGTAATAATGGTGAAAAACAAACACACACTCATGCTTCCAAATAACAATGATAATAAGGAAATAAATAAATAAACGAAAAATATTGATAATGGCCGTGTCTACTCCGGTACCTTCATCTTCCCTGACCTCCGGGTATGAGATATTAATGCCGCTCTGACGGATCGTGCTTGGTTCTCGGGACTCACTCCCATTTTAGCCAAAGTATGATCTTGTCATGGGCCGATAACTCATTGAATTTGATCTATTCCGATCGGGTTTCAATCGTGTTCCCTCGGTTCTTGAACAACAAATTTGCCGTACCCCGGCATACATTGCGCCAATAATAGGCGCTTGCCCGAATACGGTCACACTCGACTCACCTCATGAGTCTATGTGTGTGCACCGTAATGATATACACAACTTCAAAATAAAAAGGCCTCGATGCCCCTCGGTTCAGGATGGCGCTGCCGAAATCTCTCTCGAAGTTGTAAATAAATGACCAAACAAATAATAAACGATAATATTGAATACCGTTATCTTGCATGCTTGCATGATCCGATTCTCTGGTATATTAAATGGTGATTAGCGAAAAGCCGGGTTACGCCCGACCGGAAGCTATCACTATGCGTGATGATGATCCTCGGACCTAGGTTCTCCGCCTCGTACCGGGAGTCGATTTAATAAATAAGTACTACCATATTGTGTGCTTGCATGCAATTGCATCTTTAATCATATGGGTCCCATGGTGTAGCAACCCTGATAAAATATTTGAAATAAATTAAAACATATATATATTACAGTAGTAATACAGATAATGAGAATAGGATTAATTAGATGAAGTAAAACAAAATTAAAATAACGCCTCTTATTAGGGCGTTAATTCAATAAGAGACGCCTCTATCAAAGGCGTGACTAAAGAAAGGACGCCCACACATGCGGTCGTCAACTCTCACTACCAAATAGGCAAGTAAAAGAAATGCCCATATATGGGGCGTGTTTCAAAAACAAGGAACGCCCTTATCCAAGACGTTACTTAAGAAACGACCTGAACTAGGTCGTCAATTCAAGAATCGACGCCCTGATCAAAGGCGTTAATTCCATTCGAGTTCCGTTCGACACGGGAGCTTATCCAGGGAAGGATTATGTTAATCCAGTAAGTATTTAATAGGGCAAGGACTCTATATTGGAAGCATTACTTCTACTAGAACACTAACCTTAACAGGACGTCCAAAATCCTATATATAATCTTGATCGAACAAACCCTAAACCTATTTGGACGATCGAACCGCACAGGTACGTGAAGAACATATCTTCTTCTTCTTCTTCTTCTTTTCCTTATGAACGTAATAGCAGTTCATATAAGTTTCTCTTTGCTTCGGTTACATGAAGAACTAATAGTTCTTCATCCTCTTTTCCTCTTACAGGTTGAGGACGCAGCAGCATAAGTGAAGAACAAGGTAACGTTCTTCTAATCTCCTCTGTTCTGATAGGTGAAGAAATTAATAAATGTTTCTTCTTCTGTTCCTGTAGGAGTACAGAACCGAAGAACAAGGGTTCTTCATCAAAGCCATCAGCCAGTAGCTGCCATCTTAAACAGAGCATCGATCCCTTCCCGAAACCTTCACGGTTCAATCTTCAGATTATCACAAGGTAGGATTTTCTCAAGTCACTGTAGCCCAAACTAATTTATACAGTACAATAATTATCATGCATATACATGGTTTGGTTTACTATAGTTTCTGAACGAGTTTCTGTTAATTTCTTGAAAGATACGTCCTTACTAAGGGCGTGACTACGAAATACACGCCCCAGACTAGGGCGCTACTTTGCAAGTCACGACCCTTCCTAGGTCGTCAATTTCATATTTGACGCCCTGTTCACAGGCGTTAATTTCATGTAAATCTTAAGAACTAATTATCTATGCAATTACATGAAATCAAATCATTGTTAACGGTTAAAAGTCAATAAACATGAAACATCAAATCTGATATACTGCATGTGAATTCCTGCCAATTTTCCTGTCTCATGATTGTTATCCTTGATTATCATGCAAATCTTGCTGATATGTAAATTCCTGATATTTCTTGAATTCACGACCTAGACAAGGTCGTTTTTCCCTGTGGTAACGCCCCATCACAGGGCGTGAATTAAAAATAAACGCCCCTTACTAGGGCGCGTATCTGTTAAAATCCTGGAATATATATTCTGAGAAATAAGAATTTAATGATTAACGCCCCTTCCAAGGGCGCGTTTTTGATAATTTCTGAAAATAAATATGTTCTGAGAAATATTGAAAATAAAAGACGCCTGCTACAGTAGTCGTCAATTCTTGAAGAAACGCCCCTGACGAAGGCGCGTTTTATATAAATTATTGAAATTATTGAAATTATTGCAAAACGGACCATATGTAAACGCCCCTCTGTTAGGCGTTAATTAGTTGAGAAACGACTTGACCTAAGTCGTTATTTTACTGTAAACTGATTTTTCCTCTGATTTGATAACCGATGGTTTTATATATCATAATATATATATATCGGCACTATTCTCCACTCCGTGAGTATAGTCCCACTTTTCACGGTGTTTTAACGATCACACTCAATTCTCATTGACATACAAGCTCTCCATTGGACATTCCGTTCCTTTGGACTAGCGAGTTAGTCATAGAGACCTCCGTAAGACTCCTCGTAGCCTTGGATTCCCTCAAGGCCGACTGAGCTGGTTGTACCCTAAAAACCCATTACACTATTGATGCCATGTCACTCTAAAGAAACATGGTATACCGGCCCTTATGATTATACAAAGAGTATATCATAAGAAATTCTTAATGGGATGATGATATCATGCCATATCATGTCGTTCTTGTAAACCCCAATTCTATGATAAGAATGAGGGTATCTTACCTTTGATATACTGTTCATGTGGACCTCAATTCTATATAAAGAATGTCCATATTGATTTGTCATGGTACCTAAGTTAAGGGAACCATATTCTACCTAGTTTTATCGATATCGTGATTATACCGTTATTATCGCCATTCTATGTCCTTTGTCATATTTTGGACTCTATTCTATCAAAGTTGTCATACGTGTCTACAAGCTTGATTATTGAAATTCTATGTTGGCTATAAACAAGAGTGGATGTCAAAACACATGATAAATGCCTGCGCATATAGGGCCCGATCTGGTCCTGGGAGGAGCACCCGAAAGTACTTGTGCCCATGGGAGTTAAAATGATAAGGTATCTGGCATTATACCGAGTACTTGACTTGCTTGATTGGACATTCCACACACATCTTGTACTTGAATCGTACTTGACTTTACATGAAATGCGTGGCCCGAAAAAGGGTAATTTACTTGCTTGATACATGATAGCCAAAGTTCTTGACATGACTTGATAATGGTACTTGCTTGAATATCTTGAATAACTTGTATCTTGTTGAAGTTCATGAAAGTTCATCTTATTTCCTTGATATTACATTCTCTCTATCTTGTCGTTTCATGCGAGCATGCATAGCCTTATTGCATTCATGAAAATGTAATTACTTAAACCCCTTGCTAGTACTTGAGATATAATTTCCTACTGAGCGTTCGCTCATTCCGTTTGTCCCTTTCTACTTTTCAGGTAAGTCCGACGACGATGGAAGTCAATCGGATGGGAATGGTCAAGAGTGAAAGTGATAGAGCTTCTACAAGTGTCGTCTAGTCTTTTCCATAGTTTCTTGAGTCAAATATGTATTCTTTTCCTTTTTTGTTAAACAGAGTATTGGATTTGTAATAGTCTATCCATTATGAAATAAAGGATTGGGTTATCTTGCTATTTTGCGCATCTCTGTCTTTGTGTCGAATACACGACCACTCTGATTGACATGATTGATATAGACACGTCACGCATCTCCGGGTATCTTCCGCGCTCGGGGCGTGACAGTCTTTGTGGTATCAGAGCCTAAGGTATTCAATTCCTAGGAAACCCAAGTCCAAGGATAGGTTTCAAAACCTTTAACCAAGTGAGAGTGGGTAGAACCAAGGGTTAAAAGATCAATGAGTCCTTTATAAGATCATAGTGATATAATACTAACATAGCTATTGTAATTGTAGGATAATGGCTGCCGAACGTGCTCAATGGCGCAATATGCAGCGTACCCTTCAAGGGATGACCCAAGTGCTACAACAGGTAGCACAAGGTGGTGCTCCACGAGCTGGAAGCTTACACCAAGCATTCAAGAATATGAATCCCCCGAAGTTCATGGGATCGACCGATCCAGACGATGCCGAGCATTGGGTTCGGGAGATTGAACGTATATTCCGTGTCATGCAATGCACGGATCAGGACAAAGTCTTATTAGCTACTTTCCAGTTAGAAAAAGATGCTAGATGCTGGTGGGAGTCGATTGAAGCTACTATTGACCCAACTCAAGTTACATGGGGTGAATTCGTTGAACATTTCAACGCCAAATATTTCTCTGATAGGGTCCAGGAAAAGAAGGCCGCCGAATTTGCCGCATTAAAGCAAAGATCTTTATCGGTGGCTGATTATGAAGCACAGTTCTCTAGACTGTCTAGATATGCTAAGCATTTAATTAGCACGGAAAAGATGAAAGCCCGTAGATTTCTTAATGGGCTTAGGCCCCACTACATTACTCACTTGGCGCCTATGGATATTCAAGTTTATACTGAAATAGTGCGCCGAGCTCAGTTGCTTGAAGATGCCACGGAACTATCTGATAGGATCCGTGGGAAAGACAAAAAGGAGCAAGTCACAAGTTCGGGTTCTTTTAAACCCAACTTTAAGAAGAGGCCCAATAATGGAGGTTCTTCCTCTCAAGATCAGAAATTCAAGAAGACCAAGCCTTTCTCTATCACCACTACACCTTCAAACGTAATATGCAAGCATTGTGACAAGGCTGGTCACAAAACAGAAGAATGCTGGAGGAAGTTAGGAGCATGTCTCCGTTGTGGGAGTCGTGAACATCGGATTCCCGATTGTCCATTAATGAATGACCAAGACGGTGAGGGTAAACGCCCAGTGACAAGGAACGCGCGTCTTCATGCAATCCAAGAGACCGAACCAGAAGAAGAAGGCGGATTGGTGGAAGGTACATTAAAAATTTGTTCCAAATATGCACATGTCTTATTTGATACGGGTGCATCGCATTCCATTATTTCCAAGAAGTTTGCTGACCCATTACCTCTAGAACCAGAATGGATGAAGTTAATATTGTCTACTCCTCTCGGAAACGAGACGGATATCACACATCATTATCAAAACTGTGAGGTATTGGTTCGAGGAAAGAATTTTCCTATTGATCTTATCTGCTTAGATCTAAAAGAGTATGATGTTATACTAGGAGCAGATTGGTTATCCAAATACCAGGCAACGGTTGATTGCCGTGATAGCAAGATTGTTTTCAAGGAATTTCCGGAACTGACTTATATTAGTCCTAAGAGTCGAAGCAAATCCCCTCTTATTTCGGCTCTTCGAGCAAGCAAGCTCGTCAAGAAAGGGTGTGTATCCTTCCTTGCTTTTGTCACTATTAAAGAAGCTAAGGAAACCAAGATAGAGGACATTCAGGTAGTGCGAGAATTCCCAGACGTATTTCCGGAAGATTTGCCGGGATTACCCCCTCAAAGAGATGTAGCCTTCACCATTGACTTAGTCCCTGGTGCTGGTCCCGTTTCAAAGGCACCATATAGAATGTCCCCTGCTGAACTCAAGGAGTTGAAGGAGCAGTTGCTGGAACTAATCCGAAAAGGGTTTATTAGACCAAGTACTTCCCCGTGGGGAGCACCAGTCTTATTTGTAAAGAAGAAGGATGGATCCATGAGATTGTGTATCGACTATCGACAGTTGAATCATCTTACTATCAAGAACAAGTATCCACTGCCGAGAATCGATGAATTATTTGATCAGATTTCAGGATCCAAATATTTTTCCAAGATTGATCTCAGGTCGGGATATCATCAATTAAGAATCAAGGACGAGGACATTCATAAGACTGCATTCAGAAGCAGGTATGGCCATTACGAATTTGTTGTTATGCCTTTTGGACTAACAAATGCCCCTGCTGCCTTTATGCAGTTAATGAATAGCATATTCAGGCCTTACTTGGATCAATTTGTGGTAGTCTTCATTGATGATATATTGATATATTCCAAGACTAAGGAAGAACATGAAGAACATTTGAGGATTGCATTGCAAGTCTTGAGGACAAATCAATTATATGCTAAACTCAGCAAATGCGAGTTCTGGCTCGAAGAAGTGGCTTTTCTCGGACATGTCATATCCAAGGACGGTTTATCTGTAGATCCGTCAAAGGTTGAAGCTGTAAGAAACTGGGAAAGACCCACTAATGCAAGCGAGATCAGAAGTTTCTTAGGTCTTGCAGGCTATTATCGGCGATTCATCAAAGATTTCTCTAAGATCGCCGTACCACTTACAAGATTAACTCGTAAGGAGATCCGATATGAATGGAGTGAGGAATGTGAAGAAGTTTTCAAACTCTCAAGGATCATCTCACCACAGCTCCGGTCTTAGCTCTACCGATAGAAGGAGAGAAATTCGAGGTCTACACTGATGCTTCTGGCATTGGCCTCGGATGTGTCCTAATGCAACAAGGAAAGGTCATAGCATACTCTTCACGTCAGCTGAAGAAGCATGAGGAGAATTACCCCGTCCATGACTTAGAACTGGCCGCGGTAGTATTTGCCCTAAAGATATGGAGACACTATCTCTATGGAGTACAGTTCACTGTATACTCCGATCACAAAAGTCTCAAATATCTATTTTCACAAAAGGAACTAAACATGAGACAAAGACGCTGGCTAGAATATCTCAAGGACTTCGACTTCAATATACAATACCATCCCGGAAAGGGTAATTATGTTGCTGACGCCCTTAGTCGAAAGCCGAGAGCAATGATAGCAAATTGTATGATGCAAGAATGGAGGTTACTTGAACAATTCTCCGAGCTCAATATAAGCTTGGACATGGAATCCAAATTTGTCACACTATCTCATGTAAGCATACAGTCAGATTTGTTATCTGAAATACAAACACTTCAGGATGATGATCCTATGTTAGTAGAAATCAAAGGCAGATTAGAAGGACAATCTGATTTTCAACTAACTTCTGATGGAAGATTATCGTTCAAAGATAGAACTTGTATACCCGATTGTCCGGAATTAAAGAAGAAGATCTTAGATGAAGCTCACCGATCAAGGTACACTATTCATCCAGGATCAACCAAAATGTACCAAGGTGTAAAGAGGAACTTTTGGTGGCCTAATATGAAAAGAGAAATAGCAGACTATGTATCACGCTGTCTCACGTGCCAACAGGTCAAGGCGGAACACCAAAAGCCTGCGGGAAAACTACATCCTCTAGATATTCCTAAGTGGAAATGGGAGGATATTGGTATGGACTTCATCATGGGTTTGTCTAAATCTAAAGGAGGACATGATGGAATCTGGGTTATCGTTGACCGATTGACTAAATCGGCACATTTCTTGCCAATCAAAAGCCGATGGTCAATTGATGTGCTAGCTGCACTATACATCAAAGAAATAGTCAGGATACATGGAATTCCTGTCTCAATCGTGTCTGATAGAGATCCCCGTTTTACTTCTCATTTTTGGAAGGGATTACAACATTCGTTGGGGACAAGGCTCAACTTTAGTACTGCTTTTCACCCACAAACGGATGGTCAGACCGAGCGAACTAATCAAGTTGTTGAAGATATGCTGAGAGCATGCATTATTGACTTTGGAGAAAGCTGGCATGACCACTTACCTTTAGTTGAATTTGCATATAATAATAGCTACCAAGCTAGTATCCAAATGGCACCTTTCGAAGCCTTATACGGAAGGAGTTGCCGATCTCCCATATGTTGGAACGAAGTTGGAGAGAAACAACTATTAGGTCCAGACATGGTAAGGGATACAACCGAGAAGATACAAGTAATCAGGGAAAGATTACAAGTTGCTCAGACCAGGCAAAAGGCTTATGCAGATACAAGAAGAAGAGATCTTGAATTCCAAATCGGAGATCATGTATTTCTCAAGATATCCCCTGGACGTGGCATACGAAGATTTGGTGTTAAGGGCAAGCTTACGCCAAGATTCATCGGACCATTTGAGGTACTCGAAAGAGTTGGCGAGGTTGCTTATCGCATCGCGTTGCCTCCTCAGTTGTCCGAGGTACACAATGTATTTCACATATCTATGTTGAAGAAATATGTACACGATCCATCTCATATTATTGAACATGGAGATCTGGTGATCCAGAAAGATCTCACATATGAACAGAAGCCTATGAAGATATTAGATCGAGAAATACGAGCTCTAAGGAATAAGGTTATTCCCATGCTCAAGGTGCAATGGAATAAGAATCCTGAACGCGAAGCGACATGGGAGACCGAAGAATCTATGAAGAAACGATTTCCCGAGTTATTCTAAGAGGTATATGTTCTACGCTCTCCACATGTATAATTATATATATATTGAATTTGGGGACCAAATTCTTTTTAAGTGGGGGAGGGTGTAGCAACCCTGATAAAATATTTGAAATAAATTAAAACATATATATATTACAGTAGTAATACAGATAATGAGAATAGGATTAATAAGATGAAGTAAAACAAAATTAAAATAACGCCTCTTATTAGGGCGTTAATTCAATAAGAGACGCCTCTATAAAAGGCGTGACTAAAGAAAGGACGCCCACACATGCGGTCGTCAACTCTCACTACCAAATAGGCAAGTAAAAGAAACGCCCATATATGGGGCGTGTTTCAAAAACAAGGAACGCCCTTATCCAAGACGTTACTTAAGAAACGACCTGAACTAGGTCGTCAATTCAAGAATCGACGCCCTGACCAAAGGCGTTAATTCCATTCGAGTTCCGTTCGACACGGGAGCTTATCCAGGGAAGGATTATGTTAATCCAGTAAGTATTTAATAGGGCAAGGACTCTATATTGGAAGCATTACTTCTACTAGAACACTAACCTTAACAGGACGTCCAAAATCCTATATATAATCTTGATCGAACAAACCCTAAACCTATTTGGACGATCGAACCGCACAGGTACGTGAAGAACATATCTTCTTCTTCTTCTTCTTTTCCTTATGAACGTAATAGCAGTTCATATAAGTTTCTCTTTGCTTCGGTTACATGAAGAACTAATAGTTCTTCATCCTCTTTTCCTCTTACAGGTTGAGGACGCAGCAGCATAAGTGAAGAACAAGGTAACGTTCTTCTAATCTCCTCTGTTCTGATAGGTGAAGAAATTAATAAATGTTTCTTCTTCTGTTCCTGTAGGAGTACAGAACCGAAGAACAAGGGTTCTTCATCAAAGCCATCAGCCAGTAGCTGCCATCTTAAACAGAGCATCGATCCCCTTCCCGAAACCTTCACGGTTCAATCTTCAGATTATCACAAGGTAGGATTTTCTCAAGTCACTGTAGCCCAAACTAATTTGATACAGTACAATAATTATCATGCATATACATGGTTTGGTTTACTATAGTTTCTGAACGAGTTTCTGTTAATTTCTTGAAAGAAACGTCCTTACCAAGGGCGTGACTACGAAACACACGCCCCAGACAAGGGCGCTACTTTGCAAGTCACGACCCTTCCAAGGTCGTCAATTTCATATTTGACGCCCTGTACACAGGCGTTAATTTCATGTAAATCTTAAGAACTAATTATCTATGCAATTACATGAAATCAAATCATTGTTAACGGTTAAAAGTCAATAAACATGAAACATCAAATCTGATATACTGCATGTAAATTCCTGCCAATTTTCCTGTCATGATTGTTATCCTTGATTATCATGCAAATCTTGCTGATATGTAAATTCCTGATATTTCTTGAATTCACGACCTAGACAAGGTCGTTTTTCCCTGTGGTAACGCCCCATCACAGGGCGTGAATTAAAAATAAACGCCCCTTACTAGGGCGCGTATCTGTTAAAATCCTGGAATATATATTCTGAGAAAATAAGAATTTAAATGATTAACGCCCCTTCCAAGGGCGCGTTTTTGATAATTTCTGAAAATAAATATGTTCTGAGAAATATTGTAAATAAAAGACGCCTGCTACAGTAGTCGTCAATTCTTGAAGAAACGCCCCTGACGAAGGCGCGTTTTATATAAATTATTGAAATTATTGAAATTATTGCAAAACGGACCATATGTAAACGCCCCTCTGTTAGGCGTTAATTACTTGAGAAACGACTTGACCTAAGTCGTTATTTTACTGTAAACTGATTTTTCCTCTGATTTGATAACCGATGGTTTTATATATCATAATATATATATATCGGCACTATTCTCCACTCCGTGAGTATAGTCCCACTTTTCACGGTGTTTCAACGATCACACTCAATTCTCATTGACATACAAGCTCTCCATTGGACATTCCGTTCCTTTGGACTAGCGAGTTAGTCATAGAGACCTCCGTAAGACTCCTCGTAGCCTTGGATTCCCTCAAGGCCGACTGAGCTGGTTGTACCCTAAAAACCCATTACACCATTGATGCCATGTCACTCTAAAGAAACATGGTATACCGGCCCTTATGATTATACAAAGAGTATATCATAAGAAATTCTTAATGGGATGATGATATCATGCCATATCATGTCGTTCTTGTAAACCCCAATTCTATGATAAGAATGAGGGTATCTTACCTTTGATATACTGTTCATGTGGACCTCAATTCTATATAAAGAATGTCCATATTGATTTGTCATGGTACCTAAGTTAAGGGAACCATATTCTACCTAGTTTTATCGATATCGTGATTATGCCGTTATTATCGCCATTCTATGTCCTTTGTCATATTTTGGACTCTATTCTATCAAAGTTGTCATACGTGTCTACAAGCTTGATTATTGAAATTCTATGTTGGCTATAAACAAGAGTGGATGTCAAAACACATGATAAATGCCTGCGCATATAGGGCCCGATCTGGTCCTGGGAGGAGCACCCGAAAGTACTTGTGCCCATGGGAGTTAAAATGATAAGGTATCTGGCATTATACCGAGTACTTGACTTGCTTGATTGGACATTCCACACACATCTTGTACTTGAATCGTACTTGACTTTACATGAAATGCGTGGCCCGAAAAAGGGTAATTTATTTGCTTGATACATGATAGCCAAAGTTCTTGACATGACTTGATATTGGTACTTGCTTGAATATCTTGAATAACTTGTATCTTGTTGAAAGTTCATGAAAGTTCATCTTATTTCCTTGATATTACATTCTCTCTATCTTGTCGTTTCATGCGAGCATGCATAGCCTTATTGCATTCATGAAAATGTAATTACTTAAACCCCTTGCTAGTACTTGAGATATAATTTCCTACTGAGCGTTCGCTCATTCCGTTTTGTCCCTTTCTACTTTTCAGGTAAGTCCGACGACGATGGAAGTCAATCGGATGGGAATGGTCAAGAGTGAAAGTGATAGAGCTTCTACAAGTGTCGTCTAGTCTTTTCCATAGTTTCTTGAGTCAAATATGTATTCTTTTCCTTTTTGTTAAACAGAGTATTGGATTTGTAATAGTCTATCCATTATGAAATAAAGGATTGGGTTATCTTGCTATTTTGCGCATCTCTGTCTTTGTGTCGAATACACGACCACTCTGATTGACATGATTGATATAGACACGTCGCGCATCTCCGGGTATCTTCCGCGCTCGGGGCGTGACACATGGTCTTTATTTTGGTGATTAATCAAGGGTTGTCCATTTTTCGGAGGGGCGTAATTAACGTCGTAGCCTTTATGATACGACGGGTTTTGGGTCCCGACACGATCACCCATAATTATCTGATCAGTCAGATGAGCGCATAATAAATTGTCACGACAGTGACTGGCACGCCTAATTAATAAACCAAATAAAGAAGCAAAATAAATAAATAAAAACCAAATAAAATATTCTAAATAAAAAAAATCCATCCCCATAAGCTGGCACGCCCGGTGGGACCCAACCTCCCTTCATCTTTTCGGCAAAATAGAGGGACCATGGGGCCCCCACCCAACTACCTCAAATGCTAATTATTCTTTCGTCTTGTTTCTCCTCTTGCAAGGTTGAAGTGATGGCGAGTGGACTGTCTGGAGTTGTTTTCGGTCCCCAAATCGTGGCCGACCATGCTGCATACGGCTACCTTGCCGTACCCACTCCCTTCGATAACTTTTCTCCGGTCGTTGGCTTCCCCAACTTCTTGGGAGTTGCATTCGTGGATCTCCTGGAGGTGTAGAGCTCTGAACCTGCGAAGCTGAAGAACGACAAAATTGCGGCTCGCCGAAGTGAGGGCCATGTCAAGGAAGCTTTGCTGAAGAGCCCGGTGGTCGTGAGTTGCCACATCTACCATACTGTTTGCCCAACTGCGGCACATGAGAAGAAGCCTGCTGGGGGCAACAAGAATCGCTCCAGAGGAAGAATTGCTGCTGATCCTCGGAGCCAACTTTCAGCCTCTCGGAAGTCCATGTTGATCGGGGACATCCGAGTCTACTTCAATGGCCGTGGCGCCGAAGTTCTACTAGGTCGGATCATCCCGACTGTGCCCACTCACAATGCCTTCCAAGTGCTAGCAGGTCGGAGGGTGAATTTTGATGACAACAAGCAAGGGAGGCCGACCCCAAACTTGCCAAAGTTCAAGCAGATCTGGGTTCCCAAGAGGATCCGAGGCCCTGCACTAGCTTCGCAAGGCTTCAAAAATTATGCTGAGATCCCCAAGTGAGGGGGCAAAAAGGTTATACATGCAGAAGAGACCATGGTTGCAACTCCTCCACCTGCCATCAGGGTCTCCGCAAGATAAGCCCACATCTCCAAATTATCAAGGAATTCCATTCTAGCTGCCAAATTGATACGGCTTTCACATACGCCGTCTGCCCGAGTCCAAGTGTTGCCTCTTGCTATTTCTCTAGAGTACAGTCAAGAAGACATGACAAAGATAGTCCAGGAATACTTCCATAGCCTCGAGAGTCCTGCCCTGGGCCGACAAAGGTCGCTTCGTGTCATCAGGACAGAAGAGGAAGAAAAAGACAAAATATCACCCGTGGGGGCGAATGAAGAAGAGAAGCAACCTAGGGCTAGAAGGCCTGAAAAGCCTCCACAAAATGAAAAGGTGAAAAGAGCTTCTATATATGAAGAGCCGACTTTCTCCCGTCAGGCCCGAAGGGGAGTTAGAAAGCACAAAAGAAGAATGCAAGTTCTTACTTGCAATATGACAGGGGTAATGAGTACACCTGGTCCCCTACCAAATGAACAAGAAGAGTCGGTCGAGATTGCCAGAAGAATAGACCTGGTGACAAGACATGGTAAAAATGAGGCTGAGCTACTGCTAACCACAAAGGGCAAGCAGCTTGCTGAAGAAAACATCACTACTATCACTGCCAGAATAGTGGCGTCAGAGCAAGAAGGAGCATCTCTACCTCCTTTAATTGAAGGTCCTTTGGGTAACACGCTCGAGGGCATCAGTAATAAGACAACAATAGACCCTGCCGCCCTGGTGTTGCTGTAAGGATACCAACAAGAGATAAAACTGCTGAAGAGAAAATTAAATGAAAAGGCTGAACATGCTGTAGCACCCGAGCAACCGGGGGCACGAGCTGAGCCGTCACGGGAAGGTTCCGACCCCACGGGTGCTCCTTCACCAGCTGTCCTACAAACTGTTGATCAGAACTGGGCCACTCCCCAACATTATTCCCAATGGCTCCAGCCAGCATGGCTAACGCCTCCTCAAATGCAGCAGCAGGTACCCTTGTCAAAGCCCTTGCCACCTCATGTTGCAGTTCAGGCTGCACAATTAGTGCAGACCGCCCACCTCTACCCTCAACCAGCATATCCAGTTATGATGGACAAATGGATGGTGGAGCAGATGATTGAGGCAAGGCTGGCAAAGAGGGGTGGTGATGATTATGCCCCCTTCGACAAATATGAAGTGCCATATCCAGCCTACCATGCTGCCAAAAGGTTTCTGCCGAGCGTCAATAAACTCCCAAAATTTGACAAATCCAACGGGAAGGGCTCCCCGAAAGAACATGTTGCACACTATATAGCAGCCATGGGTGACTTGGCAGCGGACGAGTCGTACCTACTGAAGTTCTTTGGGTCTTCACTAACAGGACCCACCTTCGAATGGTATTCCAAATTATCTGCCAGGTCTATCCATGACTGGCCAGATATGCAGTAGAAATTCAGTGAAAGATTCCACATCATCGAGGCAGAGGTGACCGTGGCTGAGCTGTTGGCAACCAAGCAAAAAGATGATGAAACAGCTGCAGAATATATCGAGAGATGGGAGGATCTGAGCATGAGGTGTCGGCATCCTCCGCATCCAGAAGATGCAATACAAATATGCAAACAAAATCTGAAGAAGGAAATTCTGGAAAAGATGATCGGAATAGAAATCCGGTCATTTGACCGATTAAGTGATATTGCCACGGAGGTTGAAGGTTTCTTCACAAGATTTCCCTCCGTTTCTGTCGACTCAAGTCATGAAGCCAGGCAGGTTAATAAACGGCCGATGCTGAAAGCGGTTCATACTGTCAGTGTCAAAGTAAAAAGGCATAAATGGGTGCACAATCCTCCTCTCAATGAACCTGCTAAATGTCGAGAGAGTCATCCTCCACAGAAAAAAGCAAAGAAGCTCTATGCCTTTCCCAGGGACAGGACTCGAGCATTATTCGAGTGGGCTATCAAGGATAATAAGATCACTCTTCCAAAGTCAAAAAGGCCTGATGACATCAGAAGGAGAGATGATCCTCATTTCTGCCCCTACCATCAAATCTTGGGGCACCCTATTGAAGATTGCCAAATATTTAAGGACATCGCCCAAGGCTTAATAAAAAGAGGGGATTTGCAAACGGGGAAGGACAGAGTCGATCCTCCATGCCCTCATGAAGTGCCCGCTACGGGGGCATCAATTAACATGATATCTATATGCCATCAGCTGTCCAAAGAAATGCCAGAGGGCTGTGCCTGGCACACTCATGAAGACTATATCCCATCGCATGAAAGGGAGCAGGAGAATTGGCGAGCATCGCCAACAAAGAAAGGAATAGAGATGGCTTATCGCCCGGCACTAGAAACCCAAATTCCTGGCGCCATGGACCGGCCTACTCTGGCTCTTGAAGTCTCTGCCCGCCTTCAAACAGCCTCTCCGATGGCCATCAAAAGGTCAACTGACAATAAAAAGAAGAAACAGACCCCGTCATGGGTACATGAAGAAGCTAGCTCAGCCATGGAGCGGTCACAAGCTATTATAAGTGGGCCTGATAACCATGAGTAGCCAAAGAACCAGCCTATGCAGCTCAAAAAGCATGCCCCTCGAAGATGCAATGAGTCCCGCGGGTTAACAAAAAGAACTGAAGAAAAAGCAGAAAAGCTGAATGCATCAAATAGCCCACTGTGGGGGCAGGTGCCGACCATGAAGGGAAATAAAAAGAAGAGTGCAAAGGCTAAAAGGAGGAATCTTGTTTTCTCCTACAACACATTGTCAGCATTTTCCAGCGGGGCACAAATTGCTGATGAAGAAGATGAAGAAATTTACTTTGTGCCAAAGGAAGCAACTCCAGCTAAAGCTTCCGCCTCTCACCCATCTACTAGGTCTGGGAAAATGCCAAAGCAACACTCACCAGCTAATAAGAAGGCTCAATGTCATATTCTTCCACCATCTGAAACCATAAAACACAAGGAGTTCATCTCAAAGGAGTTAGCTGTAGCTGGCAATAATGGCAGGAAGCCATTTATCTCAGGCAAACCGGAGGTGGAAGGCAGTAGCACTCCTGGTCCCTTCTTACAAGACCCTGTCATAATGGCACTACTACACCAGAAGCAGCAGGAGATTGAAAAGCTAAAAAAGTAGCTAAATGAAATGAACATAAAGCCATATACGTCACAATTGACAAGACATCTATATGAGACATCCCAAGACAGTGCTAGCTCATCAAAAGCTTCAACGTGGCCAACAATGCCCCGAATAGTACATGATCATTCAGGGGGCATCCTCCCTCAGCCATTCCGACCTACAGTCCCCTGGGTAAGTCTGGGGGCAACTAAAGCATCTCCAGCAATCAGGTCAATGAGGCCGCATGTGCAGCCAACTGACGTACACCCGAGATCAGCGGGTCTAGCCACAATGGACAAGCCAAAGGCGGAGCGAACAATGAATACAAAGACGGCTAAAGAAGAAGTCACTGAAGCGGAATTACAAGCAGCCAAACAAAAGGATAATGAGTCTGTCATGGACTATATAAGAAAGTGGAGAAATCTCCGCGAAAAGTGTCGGCATCCGCCTAGCTACGGGGATTCTGTTCAAATCTGCAAAGAGAATTTGAGAATAGAAATTATACGATGGGTCATTGATATTGAAGTCATGACCTTTGAACAACTAGGTGACATCACAGCCAATGCCGAAGCAGTTCATGCAAGGCTCTGCCCAGCTCCGATAGTCCCGAGTCAAAAGAATGAACCAACCGGCAAACACCTAGCCCAAGAAGAACTTTGCGCCTCAAATTTTGAAGCCTTCGAGCAACAGAAGAAGAAAATGAAAGAGGCATCTTCCGCCGATCCGGCAAAACAAGGGCCCTCATTAAGGGGCAAAACTATGAAACTATATTCCTTTTCAAAGGACAAGACTAGGGCACTTTTCGAGTGGGCCCATGGATACGGCAAAGTAGTGCTTCCGAAGTCAAAGAAACTAGGCGATGTCGAAAGAAATAATGATCCACGCTTCTATCCTTATCACCAAATGTTAGGGCATCCCATTGAGGATTGATACGTGTTCAAGGACATTATTGAAGGCCTGATCAAGAAAGGCGAACTACAGATGGGCGAGTATAAGGTGGACCCACCGTGCCCTCATCAAATATCTATCCTTAAAAGAGCAGCCCCGTGCGGCGTTACCGCCTCAACTGCTCCTCGCAAATCTGGCTATTGTCTGCAGCTGGCAAGTGGCACGTGATCCCAGGTGAGCAGTGATGGGCATGTGATCCAAGGCAAGGAAGGCACGCCATTTTTCAGAAAGTTCAGGCTGAGGAAGAAGCAAGTGTCGACTCTACGAGTCGACACTTTCTTACATGGCTATTGTCTACAGTGCAGACAGATCATGGTGAAAACAGTGTCGACTCTAAGAGTCGACACTTCTTTTGGCGAACCCAGAATCGGGTTCTCCTCTAGTTCGGGTGGTTCGATTCCTTCACGTGGGATGGCTTGGGCGCACAATGCCAGGCCCCAATCTGTGAAGAGAATGTTGGTTCGATGGTCCAAGGTTACAAAGTAATTTATGAAAAGTGAAATCAACTTTTTATGTGGGACCAATCATATGAAAGTAGAAGAAGCTTCTATACGGCTCACTCCTTTTCTTGGGGAAGAAGTCTCCTACGTGGATTGTACCGCCTGATTTTCATTCGTTGTCCAATAGTTGGGCCTCGTACCTCATCTACAAAGGACCAATCAGTGGCCATTCTCTCAGTGATCAGAAGGGATCTGTTGATCGAAAGGCCCTGGGAATATCTCTATAAAGATCAAGGGCCAGGATGAAATCCCCTTGATATAAAAGCAGTCGTCTCTCCATCGTAGAAGGCGGGTGAACACAGAAAGAGAAAAAGAGAAGACATGTTCGAAGGAAGGAGGAGTTCGTCCAGAGAAAGAAGAGGAAGAAGGAGCTATTGTTGCTACCTGCGTTGCAAGACAGAAGAGAAGGAAAAGGAGAGGCCGCGAAGAAGAAGAGAATGGGAGCTGTAGACGAAGCTGCAGATCTAGATATACAAAGGGCCAGCGGTGCTTGCAAGAGAAGATAGAAGACGAAGGTGAACCTGCTAAGCTAGCAGGAACTGTGAAGAAAAAGCCTCATCCACTGAAGAACGAGTGAAGAGAGAAGCAAAGACATGGAAGAAGAATATCGCCTACTGCTGCAAGGAATCTGAGCATCGGTTCTTGGGTTTAGGAAGTTTTTCATTGAAGCTATTTTCTATCATTTGTTGTCAAGCTTATCTGTTATTTGTTTTTGCACCTTTGAACGATATATCCTTGTATGTGTATTGATGTGCAAGGTTTGCACAGGCTCAGAGCTGAGCAGTGTGTGAGTGTGTGTGTGTCGCTGGGTTTCAGACCCAGGACGTTTGGGATCTATCCCCGTGGTTGTGCAGGGTCAAACCTGTGTGTGTGTATTGGGGTGTGTCTCTGTGTGTGCAGGATTGTCCTACGTGTGGTTGGAGCATTACTCCGTCTTGGGGTGTTGTCCCCGTGCTGGTGTTCCAACAGTGAAGCCTCACTGGGTTTTGGTGAGGGGTAGACGTAGGGTGTCCGTCGTGGTCCCGAACCACCTTAAAACCCGTGTGCCTTGTGGTTTGGATGGTGTGATTATCTCCATATCTTCTACCCCATTCACAGGGATTTATTTCAGTTTGCATATCTCATTTGTTTAAATTGATTTCATCATTGGTTCATGATTGATCATTACACACATCATCGATAGTAAGCTTTCCGCTGTGTGAAATCTGATAAGATTTAAATTGGACATACTTTTGTAAAAGGATCTATTCAACCCCCCTTCTAGATCCTATTCCTTGCACCTCGGGACCCAATACACTTTCAAAATCCGAGCAAGTCAAGCTGATAATTGCTAGGCTCAGTGATTTGTGCCGCCAACTTCACGTTGTGGACACGTGGAGTGCCTTCATTAGGAGGGCCACCCCTCGAAGTATTTCTGCCCTGATCGGACGTCCTTCTGGCCACTTACGGACCACTTCGGCATTTCACGTGTCTTGATCAGATCACTCGGGTTTTCCGCTGATCGAGCCTTTGGCTTCCCATTTTGGGGGTGTAGGGACACTCAGCCAGCGTTTATGACCTGCCAAAACAAAAGTCAAGAAAAATTAGAAATATTTTTAGTGTCAACACACGAGCACAAGTGCTATGAGACTTTGGGTGTGTTCTAACAGATTTATGAGCATCATGTTTGTTGTGAATGTGATTTTGAGGATTACAAAATGCCTTTGTTGCTTGGCCTTGTGCGTGAATGGTTATTCATGTCTTCCTGTGTATGAAGTTTGAAATGGTTGTGGAAATGGCTGTGGAAATGATCACAAACTAAATGGTTGTGGAAATGCTCACAAACTACTTTTATTGGGATATCATGTCGATGCATTTGTGACTCTATAAGGCTCATATGTGCTTTGATGCTAGCACATTGCATTGTGGAAAACATGCTTGGATAAATGTCATATTGAGCCTCATGTCATGCATGGTAATGCTAAATGATTGATTGAGATGCAAATACCATTGCTAGCCCCCAAGGTAATGATGTGTGGATTGATGAGAGTTTGGATGATGATCAAATTGAATGTGACTCAATATTATTTTATGTGGCTTGGCTCCTTACTCTTTGAATTCCAAATTTATACTATCATGCAATGGTGAATGATATTTGGAATTTCATGACTCTGTGTATGAATGATTCAACCAATCAACAAGAAATGTGAACTCAGGTAAAACAATGAAGTAAGTGTTGCTATAAGGAGTTAAATGGATATCTCGTTCCTCCTTCACTCTTGGAATATGTTCAATGATGTATTTTATTGTGAACATGCTCATAGTGTTAATGCTTGATGTAAAGATCTTGATTTTCAACTAACCTCTTGCCTTATCATATTTTTCAGGATGAAAAATCATGGTTGATCTTCATGGGATTATGGTAATATTTAATCAATTGTTTCCCATTGATTTGATGGTTGTTTTAGTTATTTTTCGGGCCCAAATAAGAAGGGGTCGACCCATGGGGTCGACCCTCTCAGGTTCTGTTCAAAACAGGACCATTTTTATGAACCATGCCTGAAAGGGTCGACCCCTGGGGTCGACCCCTGGGGTCGACCCCTGTAACCCAGAACCAAAAAATTTGGTTCTGTTTGGGTTCTGGAATCACGAGGGTCGACCCTGGGGTCGACCCATGGAAGGGTCGACCCCTGTAACCCAGAACCAAAGATTGGTTCTGTTTGAGTTCTGGAAACACGAGGGTCGACCCTGGGGTCGACCCCTTCAGTTCCGACCTCCAGCCGCCACTTTTGACCACCGTTTTCTTGCTCCTAAAGTCTTCCAATCCGAGTCTAACTTTCACAAATCACTCCATGACTTGTGGATCTTGTCCCAGGGCTGTCTCTTGACCGTCCTAACACATATATACATTTCTTGGGTTGCAAACCCTAAGAAACAAGAAGCTAGATCTGAAATTTGGGTGTTTTCTAACCCTTGTGAGTGCAGGTCGCAGGTAGCAGCTCCATGGCTTCTTCCACGTTGTTCTAAGCTTGTATGTGAAGGGAAGAAGGAGGTTTCAAGTCTCCAAACAACCATCTACTAGAAGCTGCGTGAAAAAATAAGATACAAGCCTTGTCCATGCAAGAATCGATCATCTTCCTTCAAGAACGTTCTTCATCCTACAGAGAAGCTTAAGCCTATTCGATGAAACAAAAAGGGGGAGCTCTATCCACTGAAAAATCCATTTGCTTTTAGTTCTCCAGCTGCTCTTAGTTCTGTTCTAGAAATTTGCTATAAACATTATCTCCTTGAACTTGGCATCATGTGTCTTCTATCCATTCTCTCTTACAATATATACATGAGCCGCAATTTTTGTGATATAACATTTCTAATGCTCATATATTCTTTTGTATAGGTGAAGAAGAGGGGGATCTCTAAACCATTCATTTTCACATTCTTGTTAGAGATTAGCTTAAAGGTTGGGCTTAGTATTCCGTTTATCTATTCCTTCAGGTGAAGAAGAAAATGGAAGAAAGAAAAGAGGAGTGCCGTGAGGAGAGGAAGAAGATGATGTCAAGATTATGATCATCCGTCAACGAGCAAGGAGAATCAGATTTTGCTGAAGAAGGGGGAGCCTTATACTTGATGCATCTGTCTAGTTTTCATCTCTATAATTTGTTTGGAGGGTCATAGCATATATGTGTTTTTGATTCATATACATTCGAGAGAATACTTTGTGTGGGTGTTCGGAGAAAGGGTTCTCCGAGTGTGTGTGTTGTCTTATGTGCGTCGTTTTGTGCGGAGTATATCCGCGTGTGTGCTTGGACGTAACTTGGGGTGTGTTCCCCGTGTGTGGTTGGGAGTTTACTCCCGTGTGGTTGTGTAGGCAGTGCCTACGTGTGTGTGGACGGAGTTGTGTCTCCGTGTGAAGTATTCAGTTCGGGGTGTGTTACCCAACGGTGTGTGTGTGTATGTGTGTGCTGCTGTGGCAACAGTTTGAGGCAAGGCCTCGTGTATGTGTTTTGCTGTGAAAGCAGCATGTGTGTGCCCGTGTTGCTACATTTTGTAGCGTGTAGTGAAGTCTCACTGGTTTGGTGAGGGGTGGACGTAGGGAGCCCGTCGTGGTCCCGAACCACCTTAAAAATCCTCGTGTCTTATGGTTTGATTCTTGTGATTGTGTGTTCACTATCCTATCTATTTGTGCAATCGTGTGAGCTCGGTGAGATTGAGTGAATCTAGTTTAAACATGTTTAGATTAAATTACTCTATCTTGTATATTCTGCTGTGTGCTAGTTGTGTTTTTAATTGGACATAGTTTTTAGTAGAAGGATCTATTCACACCTCCTCTAGATCCGTGTTCCTGCACTACAGGACCCAACAATTGGTATCAAAGAGAGGCTCTGTTGTCCTTAGATCTTGTGATCTACAGAGTGATCCTAGTGCATTCTACAATCATGAATTTTTCTAAATATATCTCAATGAATTGTCTGCCAATCTTCACTAGTTCGGATTTCAATTCATGGCTAGGCAAACTGTGTGTGGTGATTAATTCTATTAATCCTAGTCTTTGGAAATTGATTTCTCATGGTCCTCACATATTACCTCTAGATGAGACCAAGTGGACTAATCAGGATAAAATGATGCATCATGATAATGTTACTGCTCTGAGTCTATTGAAAGCTTCTGTAAGTACTAACAAGTATCCATTTGTGTCTTCTTGTAGGACGGCAAAGGAGCTTATGGACCGGTTGATCAAAGCTCAAGAGAAGGAAAGGGAAAAATGTCTCATGGCCGATGATGTTGATCAACAAAGTGACAAAAGTGCAGAAGAGGTAAATTCAGATTCTGAAGAATTTACTCTTGATGATCTTGTTGATGCTTATGATGAGTTGGAAAAGTAATATAAGAAAATCAAGTCAGAAAATAGAAAATTGAAAAAGAAATCTGAAAACATGCTCCATGAAAATAGTTCTTGTGATAAATGTTCTGAGCTTGTTAACTTCAATGAACTTTTAGAGCATGATGTTGAATGTCACAAAGAAACCATTGCATGTTTGAGAAATAAAAATGTTACCCTCAAGAACATAATTGATCAATTGGAGAAAACTGAAAAAGATTTGAAAAATAAAATGGAATCAAACTCAATTGATCAGGATATTTGCATTGAATTGATTATGAATGATAAACTTGTAAATGAAAATGAAGAACTTAGAAAGGAAAATAGTGCGATGCTAATTCAGATCTCCCTGCTTGAAAGTAGATTGAAAAATATTGAAAAAGGGAAATATGTGATTGTTGATGAATCTGATAAAATGCGCGTATATGCTTGAAAAAATGATGGAGAGCTACAAAACCATCAATACCCAATTGAATGAAAAAGTCATTTCCTGTGACAATGAGATCATTTCCTATGAATTGCATATTTCATCACTTGAAAAGGAAATTCTTGATCTGAATGCTTCTTTGTCTAAGTTTGTAAATAGGAAAGAAAATTTGAACAAGATATTGGGGACTAAGGTGAATTTCCAAAGAGAGGGGGTGAGCTATAATCCTATGAACAAAAAGAAGTTTAAAAACAAAGTCTACACATCCTTTGTCCATAGTTCAAATATAGCCAGCACATCAAATGGGCCTCCAAATCAATCTTCTCCTCAAACAACAAAGCAATCAAATGAAAATCTGAAAAAGAAACAAAACCTGCATCAAAAGACTAAAAATGTTGTTGGTGTCACGTTGAATGCCAAGAAAAATCATGTTACACACACACACACATCCACAAAGAAAATCTCATATTTTTATTGTAGTGAATTTGGTCATATGATACATGATTACCTTTTGATGAAATTTGAAGATCTAGAAGCATGCAAGAAAATGAATGGCTTCACAAAGCCAAGAAAGTTTTTGAACACAAAAAGAACTTCTGATAACTCTTATGTTCATGCAAGAAGACCATTTGAAAGATTTAATCAATTGAACTATTTTCATTGTGGAAGGTTAGATCACAGGATGAATAATTATTTTAGTTTGAAAAATGAGAACATTTCTTTAAACCCACAAAAATTCCATGCTCATTCTTACAAGAAAAATCTGAAGTCTTTTGGTCATTGTCATTATTGTGGTGAGTCTGGGCATACCATGCATGAGTGCTCCTTAATGCATTTTGATGATATGCATGCCCAAAAACTATGGAAGGCACCCTCTAGAGGTGCAACTAACCATCCGGGACCCAAGAAGATTTGGGTACCCAAAACAACCAAATGAGAACTTTGTTGCAGGATAGCCTTGAGGCCAAGAGGAAGGCTTTAAGTCGACTTGGCCAGTTCTGGTGTGATCCCTTGGTTAACATGGGCTTGTCCTTGAATTGACACAGATTTATAAGTTGGTTGTTCATGTTTGTGCACATCGATTGTGTGAATTCTAAGTTCATGTTGTTGGAATTTAAGTCTCTAATATGCAGGTTTGAAGAGGCTGTCTTGTGTGTTTTATGTGCATCAACCTTTTCTACACTTGTGCTTAGACTTGGTCCTTCATGTGCATTGATCGATACTACACATGGACAGACCTGGGTTCTTCATGTGCTTAGACTTGACTCTTTACACTATTGAGCTACACTTGAAATTTCTGAACTGAACTTTGAACTCATGTCAGCTTGAGTGAATAACTTATATTGAACTAAGATTGATATGAAATTAAGTTTCTGATACTGCAGGTTGAGAGAGAGAGTCATATGTGATGAAAAGCCATGAAGATAGTTTCTTTAATATGCATTGGCTTAATATTGACATGAATAGAGCTCTTTACAGTGCAGGTTTGATTATGACCATCAACCCTTGAAATCATGGTAAGAATTCAAACGTTTGAATGTATCATCATGTGCCTAGATTGAGTTTAATTCATGTTTGGTATTTCTAGACTTAGATTAACTGCCTTAGGCAGTTTTGCATGATCCTCAGTTGGTGTCGAAATGCCCATCTTGAGGACCGATTTGTTTGAACTTTTACCCCATTACCCTTAGGGTTTCTCTTCTTATCCTAGAGGAGTTTTGAAAGGGTTTTGACATGGGGTTCTTGGAGAGAAAGAAAGGAGCTCAAGAGGACTTCAATGCCAGATTTGATCCACTTCCATTTCTTGTGGCTAATATCATTCTATTTCTTGCAGGAGAGAAAGAAAGGAGCTTGTTGATGAAGATGACAACAAGCGAAATAAAGAGAAGAATTTGAGGATGTTAATAAAAGTAACTCAAGACAAAGGTGAGAAAATAAAGTGTTTGTTTGAAGCTATTTGGTCTTGATGTTAATGCCATAACTTAACAGATAGTGATTTTGAAGTTTTGAATACCCCTTGGTTGCTTTTGACAATGTGGATAATGAATGCTTGGCTGAATGGTATTGAAACATCTGAGCAGTATATATGAGAGTGTAGCCATTGAATGCCTTTTGCTAAACCCCCGATGTCAAATGAGAATACATTTGTTTCTGATCATCATTTCAATGATTACATGGTATATAAAATGGTGACATGTGGAAGGGCAGGTCAAGTCTGTCTGAAAGCTATCACCATGCGTGAGAATATGCCTCCGCCCGGTACCATGAATCATCTATGCATATGGCATCCAGCTTAAATGAATTTTTTGAAATCATGCATTGATTATGGGGGAGTTTTACATGCTGAAAATTTTAAAAATGATGTTTTTCCATTATCTCCGCATGATGATATTATTTTTGTGGCTGAATATCTTGAGGACTGAAGTTGATCAATGTTCCATGGTCTTTACCAATGTGCCACTCATCTTTCTGAATAAAAGCACAACTATTTTCAAGAAAAATTCACATGTGATGATTTTGATGCTTTGAATGAATTTTCTGAATTCTCTTTTCAGAATAAAATTATGTCCTCACATTTTAACAATTGGTAATGCGTGTCATGCATCAGTTGCATTAGGTACATATAAAGTGTCATGTGAAATCTGAAATCCTGCATCACATTGCATATTTGCATATCACTCTCTACATATCACTCACATAGTACATTTGGAAGATGAAGCTCATCGTGTGTCTTGTTGCATAGTTGGTATTTTTAGCATACATATAGTACATATTTTGAAATGTATCATTTTGAACATTTCATGTTGCATAAATGCCAAAATGAATACTTCCAACAATTAGTTTCATATCTTTGGGGCCAACAATTCTAGAACTGAAATTGCATATCTTTTCATTTTGCATTACATATGCATATCTCCATTGTATACTTGCATGTTATTATATGCTATTCAACCCCTTCCTTTGAATCTTCTAAGACCAAACACTCCATTGTTAAATAATGTTGCATCTGAATCTTAACAAGTGTGCTTCATTTCAAACTCTCAGGGGGAGCATTTCATGCTTATTGCATTTACATAGGGGGAGATACACTATCCTACTCTAAGTTAAATTTTCTCCATACATGTTAAATCAAATTCGTACACTTCATGCACTTTAATGTGAAATTGAGTGTTATTCATAAGGATATAGGAATTTCATTTCAACACTCTAAAGTAATTCAACTTGCTGCATGGATGATAAGAGATAGTTGAGGAAAAAGTTGTCTGCCTCCACATACAAAAAAAAAGGGGTGAAATGAAAGGTAGAGCAATGCTAAGTCTCACTGAGTAAACTGGGCACATGTCACCTGAGACGTGATGTGGTTCATTTCTGAAAGTGTTGACTAAGTATCTCTGTTCAAATGAGGTGACAAGGTTCAGTATTCTGTGTAACCGGGAATTCTGGCATGAGCTCCATGTGTCTCCTCGCGTAAAAAAGAATTATTTGAACCTTATCCTTCTTAGAAAAATTCAGATTGTCAGTGTGAAAATTACTGATGATAATTTGATGAGGAAGAGCGAAGCCTCCAATACGCTGTTCTCTAGATTGAAATGTAGTCTGTGCCGTTACTATTGTGTTTAATTAAAAATCTAGTTATCCATATGGCTAAACTTCATTCTCATGTTACTCACTTGCACATGGTAATTTGATTTGATATGTATTTTGAAAATTTGATTAATTACTTGACATGCTGTACGTCTTCTCCTATTTATCTGCATAATCCTCTAGGTGTAATCATGAGCATTCTGAACTTAATGACTCACTTACACTTTTCTGCACCTATCCCCTCACTGTAAATCAATTGGTATCACTTCTTGTGAAGGAGTTATGTTGCATGTATCTATAGATATCTGCTTGATTACATTGTATGCATTTCATGTCTCATCATTTTCATACATCATGTTTCATGTATTTCACAAGAAAACTAAAAATCTAAAAATTTGAAAATCAAAGCCAATCATCTAATGTGTCATTGTCTAAGGGGGAGCTTTGCATGTAATCTTATCTTCTTAACTCATCAGGACTTGCATGAGTCAATACCTTTCTATGGGTGTTTGAGTGCTTGTTTGCTTGCTCATTATTGTCATGCCATACACCATTTCCAATTGCTGCAACCCGTGAGCATTTACATATCATTTTGTCATCTTGCATTCTACATGACCATATTGTCCACATTTACATTTCCAATTTCAACAATTGGTATCAAACAGTTTTGCAATTAGTTCATGCATATTGTGCATATTGGTTCTCTTCATAATCCCAGTGTCCATAGGTTCTTGCCATTCTGGATTCCCCGTCCTGCTCCCCATTTCTGATTATGTCAAAGGGGGAGAGAGCATTATAGCATAATATTTTGTCATCATCAAAATGGGGGAGATTGTTGTGAATGTGATTTTGATGATTACAAAATACCTTTGTTGCTTGGTCTTGTGCGTGAATGGTTATTCATGTCTTCCTGTGTATGAAGTTTGAAATGGTTGTGGAAATGGCCGTGGAAATGATCACAAACTAAATGGTTGTGGAAATGCTCACAAACTACTTTTATTGGGATATCATGTCGATGCATTTGTGACTCTATAAGGCTCATATGTGCTTTGATGCTAGCACATTGCATTGTGGAAAACATGCTTGGATAAATGTCATATTGAGCCTCATGTCATGCATGGTAATGCTAAATGATTGATTGAGATGCAAATACCATTGCTAGCCCCCAAGGTAATGATGTGTGGATTGATGAGAGTTTGGATGATGATCAAATTGAATGTGACTCAATATTATTTTATGTGGCTTGGCTCCTTACTCTTTGAATTCCAAATTTATACTATCATGCAATGGTGAATGATATTTGGAATTTCATGACTCTGTGTATGAATGATTCAACCAATCAACAAGAAATGTGAACTCAGGTAAAAAATGAAGTAAGTGTTGCTATAAGGAGTTAAATGGATATCTCGTTCCTCCTTCACTCTTGGAATATGTTCAATGATGTATTTTATTGTGAACATGCTCGTAGTGTTAATGCTTGATGTAAAGATCTTGATTTTCAACTAACCTCTTGCCTTATCATGTTTTTCAGGATGAAAAATCATGGTTGATCTTCATGGGATTATGGTAATATTTAATCAATTGTTTCCCATTGATTTGATGGTGGTTTTAGTTATTTTTCAGGCCCAAACAAGAAGGGGTCGACCCTCTCAGGTTCTGTTCAAAACAGAACCATTTTTATGAACCATGCCTGAAAGGGTCGACCCCTGGGGTCGACCCCTGTAACTCAGAACCAAAAAAATTTGTTCTGTTTGGGTTCTGGAATCACGAGGGTCGACCCTAGGGTCGACCCATGGAAGGGTCGACCCCTGTAACCCAGAACCAAAGATTGGTTCTGTTTGGGTTCTGGAAACACGAGGGTCGACCCTGGGGTCGACCCCTTCAGTTCTGACCTCCAGCCGCCACTTTTGACCACCGTTTTCTTGCTCCTAAAGTCTTCCAATCCGAGTCCAACTTCCACAAATCACTCCATGACTTGTGGATCTTGTCCCAGGGCTGTCTCTTGACCGTCCAAACACATATATACATCTCTTGGGTTGCAAACCCTAAGAAACAAGAAGCTAGATCTGAAATTTGGGTGTTTTCTAACCCTTGTGAGTGCAGGTCGCAGGTAGCAGCTCCATGGCTTCTTCCACGTTGTTCTAAGCTTGTATGTGAAGGGAAGAAGGAGGTTTCAAGTCTCCAAACAACCATCTACTGGAAGCTGCGTGGAAAAACAAGATACAAACCCTGTCCATGCAAGAATCGATCATCTTCCTTCAAGAACGTTCTTCATCCTGTAGAGAAGCTTAAGCCTATTCGATGAAACAAAAAGGGGGAGCTCTATCCACTGAAAAATCCATTTGCTTTTAGTTCTCCAGCTGCTCTTAGTTCTGTTCTAGACATTTGCTATAAACATTATCTCCTTGAACTTGGCATCATGTGTCTTCTATCCATTCTCTCTTACAATATATACATGAGCCGCAATTTTTGTGATACAACATTTCTAATGCTCATATATTCTTTTGTATAGGTGAAGAAGAGGGGGATCTCTAAACCATTCATTTTCACATTCTTGTTAGAGATTAGCTTAAAGGTTGGGCTTAGTATTCCGTTTATCTATTCCTTCAGGTGAAGAAGAAAATGGAAGAAAGAAAAGAGGAGTGCGTGAGGAGAGGAAGAAGATGATGTCAAGATTATGATCATCCGTCAACGAGCAAGGAGAATCAGATTTTGCTGAAGAAGGGGGAGCCTTATATTTGATGCATCTGTCTAGTTTTCATCTCTATAATTTGTTTGGAGGGTCATAGCATATATGTGTTTTTGATTCATATACATTCGAGAGAATACTTTGTGTGGGTGTTCGGAGAAAGGGTTCTCCGAGTGTGTGTGTTGTCTTATGTGCGTCGTTTTGTGCGGAGTATATCCGCGTGTGTGCTTGGACGTAACTTGGGGTGTGTTCCCCGTGTGTGGTTGGGAGTTTACTCCCGTGTGGTTGTGTAGGCAGTGCCTACGTGTGTGTGGACGGAGTTGTGTCTCCGTGTGAAGTATTCAGTTCGGGGTGTGTTACCCAACGGTGTGTGTGTGTATGTGTGTGCTGCTGTGGCAGCAGTTTGAGGCAAGGCCTCGTGTGTGTGTTTTGCTGTGAAAGCAGCGTGTGTGTGTTGGGGTTCATCCCCGTGTTGCTACATTTTGTAGCGTGCAGTGAAGCCTCACTGGTTTGGTGAGGGGTGGACGTAGGGAGCCCGTCGTGGTCCCGAACCACCTTAAAAATCCCGTGTCTTGTGGTTTGATTCTTGTGATTGTGTGTTCACTATCATATCTGTTTGTGCAATCGTGTGAGCTCGGTGAGATTGAGTGAATCTAGTTTAAACCTGTTTAGATTAAATTACTCTATCTTGTATATTCCGCTGTGTGCTAGTTGTGTTTTTAATCGGACATAGTTTTTAGTAGAAGGATCTATTCACCCCCCCCCTCTAGATCCGTGTTCCTGCACTACGGGACCCAACAATGTTCTAATCCTATGGCTAGTATGCTTTAATAATTCTAAAGTCCTAATCTGTAGTCGATTCCATGAAGGCAGATCTAGACTCGAGACATGAAATTTTTTAAACTCTTGTTGGTCCCTAATTTTAATTTATTTGCATTGCTAAGGGACTAGTAATGAGTAAGTTCGGTGGTGTGATAAGTGCTTAATTATCGATATTTATTCATATCACACATACCGTGTTTTGGGCATTAATGAAGTTAATTATGTAGTTTTTTTACATGATAATCTTGGTCTCACATAAAATTAATATTTTTTTGCAATTAATGGGACTTGAAGCATGTTTGAAATAAATAAAAAATTATATAATTAAATTTTGATAATTATTTTAAATAATAATAATAATAACAAACACACTTTGCTATAATTATTTTGTTTACAAAAATTCACTTTGAATGGGGGGAATGACAAGGCATATTATTGAAACTTTGATGGGCTTTAATATCATTTTTTTATTTTGCCAAACCATGTGAACAATGGGAGGCATTCCCAGGCTAGCATAGCCGGCTGGGCAGCAGTGTTCGTAGGCATTGGCACAGTAGGGAGCGGCATGCGAACGGCGTGGCATAGCAGACGCGTGCGGCCCCCCTTCATGTGAAAGAAGACAATGGCAGGTAGACATGGCAGGGGCTCCTCTGGCATGGGCATGGGGCAGTAGCGGCGTGGGCAAGCTCTCATGGCAACGGCGCGCAATGGGTATTGAAATGGCGCGTAGCGGGCATTGAAGCGAGCATCAGGTGATAGGAAGCGTGCAGCAGTAGCTGAGGCGTCCTTGCTCCAATGGCAGCTATAGGCATCCTTACCAAAATGATAGTGCAGGTGCTCAATCGATGGTGGTGCAGCGCATGGCCTACAAGTTAGGCAAGTGGCCTCATCCCTGAGCCCTTATAAACCCGGCGAGCTCTCTCTCTCCCATCTCACATCTCTTCCCCCCCTTTTCTCCTGGCAGATCTCTTCTTCTTCCCCATCTGATCTCTCCCTCTGCACCTCTACCCCTCCTCCTTCTTCTTCTCCTTTCCCCTTCCCCTCCTTCTTGCTCTTCCTCTCCTCTCTTTTGTATTATCTCCCCCCCCCCACTTCTTGCTCGCCGACGGAGCCCCTTTTCTGAACAGGGGTGCCGGCCAGTAGATCCCTACCCACGTCTTATTGCTACTCTCACCTATTTCTCCCCCTTTTTTCTCTCTATTTTGCTTCTCTCTCTCTTTCTCCACAGTCGACCATCTCTCCTTCTCCCTCCTTCTTCTCTAACCAATGCGTGTCCCCTCTGCACTCCCTCCCGCCCTCGTCTCCCTTCACCTCAGGGCATGCAAACGTCTCTCGCCCTCTCTTCTATTCATACGCCACTCACACCTCCTCTCCCCCTAGTCCTCTTTGTACACCTCCCACACACACACATACACATCACACTCAACGCATGCACAGTGCACCCTGTTGAATTTAGTGTTTTAAAATATCAAAGTTTCGTTTCCTGTGGAGTTTTGTCCCACATTGGAAGATGGGAAAAGTTTTCATCTTCTTATAGTTGGGTCTCTTTGCTACCTTGTGCACTCCTTTGGGGAGACTATGGTAGTTGGGCCATTTGAGCTTGTGAGCTCATTGGGCCTTATTCTATATCACACACGCGCATATATTACCTTGCCTTGCCGATGCCGTGTCGTGCGTGTGTGTATGTAATATTCGACCTTTATTTTATTTTATTTTTTGACCGAGCGTCTTTTGGGTTTCCTCCGCGTCTCCTCGGATTCTCTCTCTCGCGTCCCTTTGGGAACGGGGGTGTCGGTTCGTGTGCTTGACCGTTGTAGACTCTGGTTGGGAGTCTATTTAGGGTAGCAGTTTTTCGAGGGTTTACAGAAGAAGGAACTCATCTTCCTCCCGTTTTTCTGCTCTCGGTCATCTTCCTCTGCAAGATCTCGAAGTGGTCACTGTGGTGTTCGCCCCGGCGTCGCAACTTGGAGTGCACCTTTGCGCCGCCATCGTTTGGGTCGTCGTATCTTGGGAGAAGTTTCGCCGTGGAGCCTATTGCACCGTGTAGGGGCGAAACGATCTAAAGAAAGCGACATCGTGCTTCGACCCGAGTTTGATCTTCCTAAACTTCAATTCCACAATTTTCTGTTGATCCGTTTGATAGAGAAATCCCTCATTAGTGCATCCGTGAAGAAATTATTTTTCCAACATTTAGAGTCGTTTCTCTCTATCAGACGAGTTTCATGATGGCCCCTGAGATTGTTGCCCGCCCTGAAAAATTTTCTAGTCATTTCTTTAAGCGTTGGCAACAGAAGATGTGTTACTGGCTTACCTCTCTGGCCTTATTTTCTGTAATCGAATCTAATCCTCCTGCAGAGGATGAGAATGAACCTGCTAGGTCTGTAGATTTAGCAAAGTTTAAAGAGAAAGATTATTTATGTACTGGTAGTATTCTGTCATGCCTTTCTGACAAGCTCTATGACATTTATTGTTCTGCGAAATCCGCTAGAGAGCTTTGGAACTCCTTAGAAAAGAAATATGGTTCTGAGGACACCGGTCTAGATAAAATTATTGTAGCTAATTATTTTGCTTACAAGATGGTAGAGGGAACCTCCTTTGTTGACCAAGCCCATGAGATGCAATCCCTGGTTTTGGACATCCAACGTTGTGGGATGTCAATTGATGAGAAGTTTCAGGTGTGTGCATTGATTACCAAACTTCCACCATCCTGGAATGATTTTTCTCTATCTCTTCAACACAAACGAGATGAGATGAATGTTGAGCAATTAATCTCTGCCATTCAAGTTGAAGAGAGGAACAGGGATAGGAACAAGGCTAGGATCCCTCCTCCTCCTCCTCCCTCAGACCCTGAATTCCAGTCCAAAGCTAATCTTGTTGAAAAACCCAAGTCTCATTCTTCCACTTCCCATAAATCTCACCAGAAATTCAACAAATTTAAAGGGAAGAAAAAGATTCAGAAGGACTCGGAAAATATTACTTGCTATGTCTGTGGGAGACCGGGTCACAAAGCCTACAGATGCTATGATAGAAAGGACAAGAACAACAAGAACATCAAAAACAATAAGAAGAAACCCACTGTTACTGAACCTGTGGTCAATATGTTGACAGCTGGATCCACCTCAAAGGAGAGGTTTGTCTCTTATAATCCTGAAATCCATGTGGCAAGTCTTCCAACAGAATGGTTGGTAGACACTGGTGCAAATGTCCATGTCTACTCTGATAGAAGCTTATTCTCTTCTTACCAGGGCACCGGTGCCAGGAGCGTGACAATGGGCAATTCCAGTGCTGCACGAATAGTAGGAGATCACTTCAGGGAAAATGTTAAACCTCTACGAAGTGCAGTGCGTGCCGGATATTAGGAGGAACTTGATTAGTGGATCTTTGTTAGTGCAGCAGGGTTTTAGACTTATTTTTGAATCCAACAAATTTGTAATTACCAGAAATGGAAACTTTGTAGGAAAAGGTTACTTATGTGATGGATTATTTATTCTTAATGTACTTGGTTCTAGTTGTTTAAATAAAAATTCCTCCTCCGTTACTTTTCATATTGAATCTTGTGATATTTGGCATGCTAGACTTGGTCATGTTAATTTGAATACCATGAAAAGGATGATGCATTTAAATTTGATTCCTAAATTTGATGTTAAGAACAAAGATAAATGCCAAATTTGTGTACAAGCGAAGCAACCTAGGAAGCCTTTTAAATCTATTGAAAGGGACACCTCGGTGTTGGAGTTAGTTCACTCCGATGTTTGTGAAGGGACTGGTTCTCTAACCAGAGGTGGAAAAAGATATTTTATCACCTTTATTGATGATGCTTCTAGATTCTGCTTATTGTATTTGTTGAGCACTAAAGACGAAGCTCTTGATAAATTTATGACTTATAGATCTCTAGCCAAAAAATAAACAGATATGGTTCTTAAGAGACTTAGATCTGATAGAGGAGGTGAATATACATCTAATGCACTGCATGATTTTTGTGAAAATAATGGTATTATTCATGAGTTAACTGCTCCTTATTCCCCTGAATCCAATGGAGTTACTGAGAGGAAAAATATGACTTTGTTGGACATGGTGCAGCTCAGGTTTATTTGAGAGTATGTGGGGAGAGGCTTTGCTCTCTGCGTGTCATGTCCTAAATTATGTTCCTCATAAATCAAAAGATAAATCACCATTTGAATTGTGGTTTAAAAGGAAGCCGAATTATAAAATTTTGAAGGTTTGGGACTGTTTGGCCAAGATTAAAATTCCTGAAAATAAGAAAAGGAAAATTGGCCCCAAAACTGTGATGGTGTATTCATTGGTTATGCAGAGTATAGTTCTGCATATAGATTCTTAATTATTAAGTCTGAAATTTCTGCTATTTCTGAAAACACTATATGTGAATTTGGTGATGATGTTTTCTTTGAGAATATCTTTCCATTTAAATCAAACTTGGATGTTGAAGTAGAACATTCCTCTTCTATTCCTTCTTCTAGTGGCTCAAAAGTTATTGAATCTCAACCTGATGATATAGAGCCCAGAAGGAGTAAAAGAATAAGGATCGAAAAATCTTTTGGTGATGACTTTGTATCTTATTTGATTGAAGATGATCCATTAACTTTTAATGATGCTATGACGTCTAATGATTCTACTTTTTGGAAAGAAGCTATTAAAAGTGAAGTAGATTCCATAATGTGTAATCAGACATGGGAATTGGTTGATCTTCCTCACGGTAGTAAAACTATTGGATGTAAATGGATTTTTAAAAAGAAATTGAAACCTGATGGCTCTGTTGACAAATATAAAGCTAGATTAGTTGCTAAGGGGTATAGGCAGAAAGAGGGAATAGATTTCTTTGATACCTATTCTCCTGTGGCTAGGATGACCACAATCCGTGTGCTTATTGCAATGGTGTCCATATATGATTTAAAGGTCCATCAAATGGATGTCAAGACTGCCTTCTTAAATGGGGATATTGAAGAAGAAATCTATATGGATCAGCCTGAGGGATTTGTAGTTTCTGGCCAAGAGCACAAAGTGTGCAAGTTAACGAAGTCCCTGTATGGGTTAAAACAAGCTCCTAAGCAATGGCATCAGAAATTTGATGATGTTGTTATTTCCAATGGTTTTGCCATGTGTGAATTGGATAAATGTCTGTATGTTAAGTTGATGAATGATGCATGTGTTATTTTATGCTTATATGTTGATGACATTCTGATTCTTAGTAGTAGCATCATGTTGATTAATGAAACCAAACATTTCCTAAACAGTAAATTTAACATGAAGGATCTGGGAGAGGCAGAGGTGATTTTAGGACTTAGACTTCTAAAATCACGTGAGGGATATGCAATATCCCAGGCTCATTATGTTGAGAAAGTATTAAGAAGATTTGGATTTTTTGATTCCAAACGTGTTAGTACTCCTTTGGATCCTAGTGTCATTCTTAAGAAGAATAATGGTGATAGTTTTAATCAACTTAGATATTCACAGCTTATTGGTAGTTTGATGTATTTGTCTAACTGCAGTAGACCTGATATTTCCTTTGCTGTGAATAGACTTAGTAGATATACTCAGTGTCCTAACAAAACACATTGGCATGCACTTGAGAGAGTATGTAAGTATTTGAAAGGTACCTTATCACTTGCATTACATTATGAGAGATTTCCTGCTGTACTAGAGGGGTACAGTGATGCCAGTTGGGTGATAGGAAAGGCCCAAGGTAAAGGCACCACTGGTTTGGTTTTCATGTTTGGTGGAGGGGCAATTGCTTGGAAATCCACCAAACATACTTTATTAGCTCGATCCACTATGGAATCTGAGCTTATAGCCCTTGAGATGACTGGTAAAGAGGCAGATTGGCTGAAGAACCTAGTGGTTGAGCTACCTCTGCTGAGTAAGCCGATTCCTGCAATCTCTATTCATTGTGATAGCCAGGCAGCTATAGCCAAGGCAAAGAGTGAAAAAATAAATGATAAATTAAGTACTCATATAAGACTCAAGTTGGGATTTGTAAGGGAGTACTTAACCAAAGGAATTATTTCTTTGGATTATGTGAAATCTGCAAGTAATCTCGCTGATCCTTTAACCAAAGGACTTAACAGAAAATTAGTTGAAGTTACATCGAGGGGGATGGGACTGAAGCCCATTATTTAGACACCGTCAATGGCAACCTAACCTATTGATTGGAGATCGCATGAAGTAGGTTCAATGGGAAAACAAATTGAGTGGGTGACTAGTAGAGAGCACATTGTTGGAGACTTGTGTCTCATTGTCCCTCCCTATGATGTAGTGCTCTATCTGGAACGGTAAAGGTTGAACTATATGTTCTTAATGAATCTAAAGGCCATAGTGACAAGGTGTAGGCACGTTTCAGTGCACCTTGGAGGATTCACCTATGTGAGTGTGGTTGTGTGGCCGCAACCTATGAGATGCTTGGGCTATCTCTAGAGCGCTCATGAAACAAGATGCAAAGCACATGGCCAGAATGTGCTACCCCGTGAGAACACCACTGTCGACCAATATTGTGTGTGATGCATGGAACTTTCTGCATAAAGGTTTAAGTTCAAGACGAAGTTCACTTGGACCTGTGGAGAGAGGGAAGTGTTTCACTACGTGAAGGTTCAAGTCGGAAGACACCTTCTCTTATGCATAGTTCTTCACTTCGAGATCTTGTATTCCTGTCTCACACTTTGATTTCTTTTTTTTTGTGGTGGGTGAATGTTGAATTTAGTGTTTTAAAATATCAAAGTTTCATTTCTTGTGGAGTTTTGTCCCACATTGGAAGATGGGAAAAGTTTTCATCTTCTTATAGTTGGGTCTCTTTGCTATCTTGTGCACTCCTTTGGGGAGACTATGGTAGTTGGGCCATTTGAGCTTGTGGGCTCATTGGACGTTATTCTATATCACACACACGCGTTTATTGCCTTGCTTTACCGATGCCGTGTCGTGCATCTGTGTATGTAATATTTGACCTTTATTTTATTTTATTTTTTGACCGAGCGTCTTTTGGGTTTCCTCCGCGTCTCCTCGGATTCTCTCTCTCGCGTCCCTTTCGGAATGGGGGTGTCGGTTCGTGTGCTTGACCGTTGTAGACTCTGGTTGGGAGTCTATTTAGGGTAGCAGTTTTTCGAGGGTTTACAGAAGAAGGAACTCATCTTCCTCCCGTTTTTCTGCTCTCGGTCATCTTCCTCTGCAAGATCTCGAAGTGGTCACTGTGGTGTTCGCCCCGGCGTCGCAACTTGGAGTGCACCTTTGCACCGCCATCGTTTGGGTCGTCATATCTTGGGAGAAGTTTTGCCGTGGAGCCTATTGCACCGTGTAGGGGCGAAACGACTCTAAAGAAAGCGACATCGTGCTTCGACTCGAGTTTGATCTTCCTAAACTTCAATTCCATAATTTTCTGTTGATCCGTTTGATAGAGAAATCCCTCATTAGTGCATCCGTGAAGAAATTATTTTTCCAACATTTAGAGTCGTTTCTCTCTATCAGACGAGTTTCATGATGGCCCTGAGATTGTTGCCCGCCCTGAAAAATTTTCTGGTCATTTCTTTAGGCGTTGACAACAGAAGATGCGTTACTGGCTTACCTCTCTGGCCTTATTTTCTGTAATCGAATCTAATCCTCCTGCAGAGAATGAGAATGAACCTGCTAGGTCTGTAGATTTAGCAAAGTTTAAAGAGAAAGATTATTTATGTACTGGTAGTATTTTGTCATGCCTTTCTGACAAGCTCTATGACATTTATTGTTCTGCGAAATCCGCTAGAGAGCTTTGGAACTCCTTAGAAAAGAAATATGGTTCTGAGGACACCGGTCTAGATAAAATTATTGTAGCTAATTATTTTGATTACAAGATGGTAGAGGGAACCTCCTTTGTTGACCAAGCACATGAGATCCAATCCCTGGTTTTGGACGTCCAACGTTGTGGGATGTCAATTGATGAGAAGTTTCAGGTGTGTGCATTGATTACCAAACTTCCACCATCTTGGAATGATTTTTCTCTATCTCTTCAACACAAACGAGATGAGATGAATGTTGAGCAATTAATCTCTGCCATTCAAGTTGAAGAGAGGAACAAGGATAGGAACAAGGCTAGGATCCCTCCTCCTCCTCCTCCCTCAGACCCTGAATTCCAGTCCAAAGCTAATCTTGTTGAAAAACCCAAGTCTCATTCTTCCACTTCCCATAAACCTCACCAGAAATTCAACAAATTTAAAGGGAAGAAAAAGATTCAGAAGGACTCGAAAAATATTACTTGCTATGTCTGTGGGAGACCGGGTCACAAAGCCTACAGATGCTATGATAGAAAGGACAAAAACAACAAGAACATCAAAAACAACAAGAAGAAACCCATTGTTACTAAACCTGTGGTCAATATGTTGACAGCTGGATCCACCTCAAAGGAGAGGTTTGTCTCTTATAATCCTGAAATCCATGTGGCAAGTCTTCCAACAGAATGGTTGGTAGACACTGGTGCAAATGTCCATGTCTGCTCTGATAGAAGCTTATTCTCTTCTTACCAGGGCACCGGTGCCAGGAGCGTGACAATGGGCAATTCCAGTGCTGCACGAATAGTAGGAGATCACTTCAGGGAAAATGTTAAACCTCTACGGAGTGCAGCACGTGCCGGATATTAGGAGGAACTTGATTAGTGGATCTTTGTTAGTGCAGCAGGGTTTTAGACTTATTTTTGAATCCAACAAATTTGTAATTACCAGAAATGGAAACTTTGTAGGAAAAGGTTACTTATGTGATGGATTATTTATTCTTAATGTACTTGGTTCTAGTTGTTTAAATAAAAATTCCTTCTCCGTTACTTTTCATATTGAATCTTGTGATATTTGGCATGCTAGACTTGGTCATGTTAATTTGAATACCATGAAAAGGATGATGCATTTAAATTTGATTCCTAAATTTGATGTTAAGAACAAAGATAAATGCCAAATTTGTGTACAAGCGAAGCAACCTAGGAAGCCTTTTAAATCTATTGAAAGGGACACCTCGGTGTTGGAGTTAGTTCACTCCGATGTTTGTGAAGGGACTGGTTCCCTAACCAGAGGTGGAAAAGGATATTTTATCACCTTTATTGATGATACTTCTAGATTCTGCTTATTGTATTTGTTGAGCACTAAAGACGAAACTCTTGATAAATTTATGACTTATAGATCTCTAGCCGAAAAACAAACAGATATGGTTCTTAAGAGGCTTAGACCTGATAGAGGAGGTGAATATACATCTAATGTACTGCATGATTTTTGTGAAAATAATGGTATTATTCATGAGTTAACTACTCCTTATTCCCCTGAATCCAATGGAGTTGCTGAGAGGAAAAATATGACTTTGTTGGACATGGTGAATTCCATGTTGTGCAGCTCAGGTTTACCTGAGAGTATGTGGGGAGAGGCTTTGCTCTCTGCGTGTCATGTCCTAAATTGTGTTCCTCATAAATCAAAAGATAAATCACCATTTGAATTGTAGTTTAAAAGGAAGCCGAATTATAAAATTTTGAAGGTTTGGGGCTGTTTGGCCAAGATTAAAATTCCTGAAAATAAGAAAAGGAAAATTAGCCCCAAAACTGTTGATGGTGTATTCATTGGTTATGCAGAGTATAGTTCTGCATATAGATTCTTAATTATTAAGTCTGAAATTTCTGCTATTTCTGAAAACACTATATTTGAATTTGGTGATGATGTTTTCTTTGAGAATATCTTTCCATTTAAATCAAACTTGGATGTTGAAGTAGAACATTCCTCTTTTATTCCTTCTTCTAGTAGCTCAAAAGTTATTGAATCTCAACCTGATGATATAGAGCCCAGAAGGAGTAAAAGAATAAGGATCGAAAAATCTTTTGGTGATGACTTTGTATCTTATTTGATTAAAGATGATCCATTAACTTTTAATGATGCTATGACGTCTAATGATTCTACTTTTTGGAAAGAAGCTATTAAAAGTGAAATAGATTCCATAATGTGTAATCAGACATGGGAATTGGTTGATTTTCCTCCCGGTAGTAAAACTATTGGATGTAAATGAATTTTCAAACAGAAATTGAAACCTGATGGCTCTGTTGACAAATATAAAGCTAGATTAGTTGCTAAGGGGTATAGGCAGAAAGAGGGAATAGATTTCTTTGATACCTATTCTCCTGTGGTTAGGATGACCACAATCCGTGTGCTTATTGCAATGGCGTCCATATATGATTTAAAGGTCCATCAAATGGATGTCAAGACTGCCTTCTTAAATGGGGATCTTGAAGAAGAAATCTATATGGATCAGCCTGAGGGATTTGTAGTTTCTGGCCAAGAGCACAAAGTGTGCAAATTAACGAAGTCCCTGTATGGGTTAAAACAAGCCCCTAAGCAATGGCATCAGAAATTTGATGATGTTGTTATTTCCAATGGTTTTGCCATGTGTGAATCTGATAAATGTCTGTATGTTAAGTTGATGAATGATGCATGTGTTATTTTATGCTTATATGTTGATGACATTCTGATTCTTAGTAGTAGCATCATGTTGATTAATGAAACCAAACATTTCCTAAACAGTAAATTTGACATGAAGGATCTGGGAGAGGCAGAGGTGATTTCAGGACTTAGACTTCTAAAATCACGTGAGGGATATGCAATATCCCAGGCTCATTATGTTTAGAAAGTAGTAAGAAGATTTGGATTTTATGATTCCAAACGTGTTAGTACTCCTTTGGATCCTAGTGTCATTCTTAAGAAGAATAATGGTGATAGTTTTGATCAACTTAGATATTCACAGCTTATTGGTAGTTTGATGTATTTGTCTAACTGCAGTAGACCTGATATTTCATTTGCTGTGAATAGACTTAGTAGATATACTCAGTGTCCTAACAAAACATATTGGCATGCACTTGAGAGAGTACGTAAGTATTTGAAAGGTACCTTATCACTTGCATTACATTATGAGAGATTTCCTGCTGTACTAGAGGGGTACAGTGATGCCAGTTGGGTGACAGGAAAGGCCTAAGGTAAAGGCACCACTGGTATTGTTTTCATGTTTGGTGGAGGGGCAATTGCTTGGAAATCCACCAAACATACTTTATTAGCTCGATCCACTATGGAATCTGAGCTTATAGCCCTTGAGATGACTGGTAGAGAGGCAGATTGGCTGAAGAACCTAGTGGTTGAGCTACCTCTGCTGAGTAAGCCGATTCCTGCAATCTCTATTCATTGTGATAGCCAGGCAGCTATAGCCAAGGCAAAGAGTGAAAAAATAAATGATAAATTAAGTACTCTTATAAGACTCAAGTTGAGATTTGTAAGGGAGTACTTAACCAAAAGAATTATTTCTTTGGATTATGTGAAATCTGCAAGTAATCTCGCTGATCCTTTAACCAAAGGACTTAACAGAAAATTGGTTGAAGTTACATCGAGGGGGATGGGACTGAAGCCCATTATTTAGACACCGTCAATGGCAACCCAACCTATTGATTGGAGATCGCATGAAGTAGGTTCAATGGGAAAACAAATTGAGTGGGTGACTAGTAGAGAGCACATTGTTGGAGACTTGTGTCTCATTGTCCCTCCCTATGATGTAGTGCTCTATCTGGAACGGTAAAGGTTGAACTATATGTTCTTAATGAATCTAAAGGCCATAGTGACAAGGTGTAGGCACGTTTCAGTGCACCTTGGAGGATTCACCTATGTGAGTGTGGTTGTGTGGCCGCAACCTATGAGATGCTTGGGCTATCTCTAGAGCGCTCATGAAACAAGATGTAAAGCACATGGCCAGAATGTGCTACCCCATGAGAACACAACTATCGACCAATACTGTGTGTGATGCATGGAACTTTCTGCATAAAGCTTTAAGTTCAAGACGAAGTTCACTTGGACCTGTGGAGAGAGGGAAGTGTTTCACTACGTGAAGGTTCAAGTCGGAAGACACCTTCTCTTATGCATAGTTCTTCACTTCGAGATCTTGTATTCCTGTCTCACACTTTGATTTTTTTTTTGTGGTGGGTGAATGTTGAATTTAGTGTTTTAAAATATCAAAGTTTCGTTTCCTGTGGAGTTTTATCCCACATTGGAAGATGGGAAAAGTTTTCATCTTCTTATAGTTGGGTCTCTTTGCTACCTTGTGCACTCCTTTGGGGAGACTATGGTAGTTGGGCCATTTGAGCTTGTGGGCTCATTGGACCTTATTCTATATCACACACGCGCGTATATTGCCTTGCCTTGCCGATGCCGTGTCGTGCGTGTGTGTATGTAATATTCGACCTTTATTTTATTTTATTTTTTGACCGAGCGTCTTTTGGGTTTCCTCCGCATCTCCTCGGATTCTCTCTCTCGCGTCCCTTTGGGAACGGGGGTGTCGGTTCGTGTGCTTGACCGTTGTAGACTCTGGTTGGGAGTCTATTTAGGGTAGTAGTTTTTCGAGGGTTTACAGAAGAAGGAACTCATCTTCCTCCCATTTTTCTACTCTCGGTCATCTTCCTCTGCAAGATCTCGAAGTGGTCACTATGGTGTTCGCCCCGGCGTCGCAACTTGGAGTGCACCTTTGCGCCGCCATCGTTTGGGTCGTCGTATCTTGGGAGAAGTTTCACCGTGGAGCCTATTGCACCGTGTAGGGGCGAAACGACTCTAAAGAAAGTGACATCGTGCTTCGACCCGAGTTTGATCTTCCTAAACTTCAATTCCACAATTTTCTATTGATCCGTTTGATAGAGAAATACCTCAGTAGTGCATCCGTGAAGAAATTATTTTTCCAACATTTAGAGTCGTTTCTCTCTATCAGACGAGTTTCATGATGGCCCCTGAGACTGTTTCCCGCCCTGAAAAATTTTCTGGTCATTTCTTTAAGCGTTGGCAACAGAAAATGCGTTACTGGCTTACCTCTCTGGCCTTATTTTCTGTAATCGAATCTAATCCTCCTGCAGAGGATGAGAATGAACCTGCTAGGTCTGTTGATTTAGCAAAGTTTAAAGAGAAAGATTATTTATGTACTGGTAGTATTCTGTCATGTCTTTCTGAAAAGCTCTATGACATTTATTGTTCTGCGAAATCCGCTAGAGAGCTTTGGAACTCCTTAGAAAAGAAATATGGTTCTGAGGACACCGGTCTAGATAAAATTATTGTAGCTAATTATTTTGATTACAAGATGGTAGAGGGAACCTCCTTTGTTGACCAAGCACATGAGATCCAATCCCTGGTTTTGGACATCCAACGTTGTGGGATGTCAATTGATGAGAAGTTTCAGGTGTGTGCATTGATTACCAAACTTCCACCATCTTGGAATGATTTTTCTCTATCTCTTCAACACAAACGAGATGAGATGAATGTTGAGCAATTAATATCTTCCATTCAAGTTGAAGAGAGGAACAGGGATAGGAACAAGGCTAGGATCCCTCCTCCTCCTCCTCCCTCAGACCCTGAATTCCAGTCCAAAGCTAATCTTGTTGAAAAACCCAAGTCTCATTCTTCCACTTCCCATAAACCTCACCAGAAATTCAACAAATTTAAAGGGAAGAAAAAGATTCAGAAGGACTCAGAAAATATTACTTGCTATGTCTGTGGGAGACCGGGTCACAAAGCCTACAGATGCTATGATAGAAAGGACAAGAACAACAAGAACATCAAAAACAACAAGAAGAAACCCACTGTTACTGAACCTGTGGTCAATATGTTGACAGTTGGATCCACCTCAAAGGAGAGGTTTGTCTCTTATAATCCTGAAATCCATGTGGCAAGTCTTCCAACAGAATGGTTGGTAGACACTGGTGCAAATGTCCATGTCTGCTCTGATAGAAGCTTATTCTCTTCTTACCAGGGCACCGGTGCCAGGAGCGTGACAATGGGCAATTCCAGTGCTGCACGAATAGTAGGAGAGGGACGCATTGACTTGAAGCTCACTTCAGGGAAAATGTTAAACCTCTACGGAGTGCAGCACATGCCACATATTAGGAGGAACTTGATTAGTGGATCTTTGTTAGTGCAGCAGGGTTTTAGACTTATTTTTGAATCCAACAAATTTGTAATTACCAGAAATGGAAACTTTGTAGGAAAAGGTTACTTATGTGATGGATTATTTATTCTTAATGTACTTGGTTCTAGTTGTTTAAATAAAAATTTCTCCTCCGTTACTTTTCATATTGAATCTTGTGATATTTGACATGCAAGACTTGGTCATGTTAATTTGAATACCATGAAAAGGATGATGCATTTAAATTTGATTCCTAAATTTGATGTTAAGAACAAAGATAAATGCCAAATTTGTGTACAAGCGAAGCAACCTAGGAAGCCTTTTAAATCTATTGAAAGGGACACCTCGGTGTTGGAGTTAGTTCACTCCGATGTTTGTGAAGGGACTAGTTCCCTAACCAGAGGTGGAAAAAGATATTTTATCACCTTTATTGATGATGCTTCTAGATTCTACTTATTGTATTTGTTGAGCACTAAAGACGAAGCTCTTGATAAATTTATGACTCATAGATCTCTAGCCGAAAAACAAACAGATATGGTTCTTAAGAGGCTTAGATCTGATAGAGGAGGTGAATATACATCTAATGCACTGCATGATTTTTGTGAAAATAATGGTATTATTCATGACTTAACTGCTACTTATTCTCCTGAATCCAATGGAGTTGCTGAGAGGAAAAATATGACTTTGTTGGACATGGTGAATTCCATGTTGTGCAGCTCAGGTTTACCTGAGAGTATGTGGGGAGAGGCATTGCTCTCTGCGTGTCATGTCCTAAATTGTGTTCCTCATAAATCAAAAGATAAATCACCATTTGAATTGTGGTTTAAAAGGAAGCCGAATTATAAAATTTTGAAGGTTTGGGGCTGTTTGGCCAAGCCTAAAATTCCTGAAATAAGAAAAGGAAAATTGGCCCCAAAACTGTTGATGGTGTATTCATTGGTTTTGCAGAGTATAGTTCTGCATATAGATTCTTAATTATTAAGTCTGAAATTTCTGCTATTTCTGAAAACACTATATGTGAATTTGGTGATGTTGTTTTCTTTGAGAATATCTTTCCATTTAAATCAAACTTGGATGTTGAAGTAGAACATTCCTCTTCTATTCCTTTTTCTAGTGGCTCAAAAGTTATTGAATCTCAACCTGATGATATAGAGCCCAGAAGGAGTAAAAGAATAAGGATCGAAAAATCTTTTGGAGATGACTTTGTATCTTATTTGATTGAAGATGATCCATTAACTTTTAATGATGCTATGACGTCTAATGATTCTGCTTTTTGGAAAGAAGCTATTAAAAGTGAAATAGATTCCATAATGTGTAATCAGACATGGGAATTGGTTGATCTTCATGGTGGCCGGGATAGTGTTTTCATCTTCTTCCGCAATGAAGAGATGAACCCCCTCTCCCGTCTCCCCCCTTGCAAGTATCAACTTTAGTTAAAAAAAAATTGTTTGATCTTCCTCCCGGTAGTAAAACTATTGGATGTAAATGGATTTTCAAAAAGAAATTAAAACAAGATGGCTCTGTTGACAAACATAAAGCTAGATTAGTTGCTAAGGGGTATAGGCAGAAAGAGGGAATAGATTTCTTTGATACCTATTCTCCTGTGGCTAGGATGACCACGATCCGTGTGCTTATTGCAATGGCGTCCATATATGATTTAAAGGTCCATCAAATGGATGTCAAGACTGCCTTCTTAAATTGGGATCTTGAAGAAGAAATCTATATGGATCAGCCTAAGGGATTTGTAGTTTCTGGCCAAGAGCACAAAGTGTGCTAGTTAACGAAGTCCATGTATGGGTTAAAACAAGCCCCTAAGCAATGGCATCAGAAATTTGATGATGTTGTTATTTCCAATGGTTTTGCCATGTGTGAATCTGATAAATGTCTGTATGTTAAGTTGATGAATGCTGCATGTGTTATTTTATGCTTATATGTTGATGACATTCTGATTCTTAGTAGTAGCATCATGTTGATTAATAAAACCAAACATTTCCTAAACAGTAAATTTGACATGAAGGATCTGGGAGAGGCAGAGGTGATTTTAGGACTTAGACTTCTAAAATCACGTGAGGGATATACAATATCCCAGGCTCATTATTTTGAGAAAGTATTAAGAAGATTTGGATTTTATGATTCCAAACGTGTTAGTACTCCTTTGGATCCTAGTGTCATTCTTAAGAAGAATAATGGTGATAGTTTTTATCAACTTAGATATTCACAGCTTATTGGTAGTTTGATGTATTTGTCTAACTGCAGTAGACCTGATATTTCCTTTACTGTGAATAGACTTAGTAGATATACTCAGTGTCCTAACAAAACACATTGGCATGCACTTGAGAGAGTATGTAAGTATTTGAAAGGTACCTTATCACTTGCATTACATTATGAGAGATTTCCTGCTGTACTAGAGGGGTACAGTGATGCCAGTTGGGTGACAGGAAAGGCCCAAGGTAAAGGCACCACTGGTTTTGTTTTCATGCTTGGTGGAGGGGCAATTGCTTGGAAATTGATGCGGGACGGACACGGGAGACGACACTATTAGGTGCCACCCTCGGACTCTAGATGAAGACGCGACCAGCAGCACACACCAGGGAGACACTAAGCCCGACACTACGAGCTCCTAGTGGAAAAATGTCGCTAACAGAAGTGCAAACTCACTCGTCGTCCCATGTGAGGGAAAGCGCGGACCGTGCGCGGTTAAGGAACCGGCGGAGGTCAAGGGTAGTCCGACTCAACTTCCGGACTCGGATCGAGTCGCGGGACGGGTCACTCTCACTCTCACAGCGGTGACATGGACACACGGGCTAGTACCTATACTCTCGGCAGTGGCAAAAGACCGTATACTAGCTAAGCAAATGAACGCCAAGAGGTTCGGACCATTACCTCCACGCACCCGGCGTGGCGAAGACAACCCCGGCCAATCACGGACTCCCGGTTAACACAATTTTACAGAAATACAATAATTTGACCCACTCCACGCAGGGAGGTAAAAGGTCACATGCGGGGCCCGGGAATCACGCGAATTGGGTTGACGGGCAGCATCTTGATGTCGCCCGGCGGTGTCGAACTCCGCGTTTTCGTGCTTTCCGAACGGCGGGTCCTGCGGGCCCGCGGCGCCCACGGATGGCGCTGTCCTCCGGATCTGCGGGGGTGGGACCCACTATGATGGGGACCCCTGGTGGCGTGCCTCCACGGACGGCGGTCGGCCGGGAACACCGATCGGGGGTCGATCGGTCCCGATTCCCAAGCTTTGAAGTTGTTGTCCACGAGCTGAGGTTGCTGTTTTAGCAGTGCGCGCTCCGGCGAAAACGGCCGCTGCGATCAGCCCCGTCGTCAGAATGCGATGAAACCAGCGCCGTTGGAAAGAGGATTCAAAATCCTTCAACCTAGGGCTAGTGGAATCTTCTGAACCTCTGCGTACCTAGGCTTTAACTATTTTTCAATCCTCTATTGCACAGCTCCCGAAATATCAGATCAGCATATGAGTTTCCTATAAATGGCCATTGATCACCTGCTTTCCATTGGAATCAGGCTTCGAGATCTTCTTCAAAGTTGTAGGGAATCAAACCACGAAACTGGAACAATTTTTGGAATTGGATTTGGAGTGGTGGCGATTTGATATGATTTTTGGAGTGACTGATGGTCGGATCTGGGAATAGGGGGACAGAACTGTAGCTGGGACTGAGAACGATTTTTATAAAATATGAAATGGGCGAACCAGAAATTTAGAAAAATTATGGATGAAGGGGTGGATGGAAGGAAACTCCAGTAACCTTTTTGGGACTAACAGAAATCAAAAGACAGACCTAAGACATGAAATACAGGGTGGATATGAATCTGGACAGAACTCTAGCAGAACTAAAATGGAAGGGTGGACGAAAATCAAAAATTATGAAACGGGATCTGAATGACAAACAAAAATTTATGGGATATCCTTGACACCTCTGGAACCTCCAGTAAAAGTCCCAGATCTATCTGAGCTCGTGGCTGAGACACAAATTTCGTGGAAGTTGTTGTGGTACTGCACGGGCAGAACTCCGATGAAGACGATGGCGGTGCGGTGGCGGCTCGTGGCGGCGGCGGCGGCGACCGGAACTGATAGGGTGGAGTCTCACCACCAGAAGGAAGCCTTCACAGCTTCAAGGGGAGAGGGAGGGGTGGCCTAAGCCTTGCTCAAGGGATTTTCTTCCAATTCAAATGCATTAATTCTTCAAAATTGAAAATTACAAGCATATATAGGTCATATGTCTAATCAACCCTCAACCGTTGGATCTAGGGGTGTGAGATGGAGGGCTGGGATAGCATGTGACCATCCACATAAATTAAAATAAAAAAATACAAGGAAGGGGGTGGCCTATTGACTAGAATGGCTAGGGGGACATGGTAGGTGGAAGGTTGGTGGAATTGTTGACCATTTTGGTCCCTTGTCCCCCATGTGGACAATTGACTAGTCCAAGGCTTCTAGATGTCCACATAGGATATTGACCAACCCCACATGGGGCCCTATGGCTGAGGTGGATCAATGGGAGGGGCCTGGGGGGCCCGTGGGGCCCACGAGGTCCAAATTGTACATAAGCCCCTCTTACAATCAAAATAGCAAACCTAATACAATGAAATAAACACAAATTACACACACATAAAGGTTAACTAAATATGATAAATGGGGAGGCTTAAGGCGGAGTCTCCAGGCTGTCTCCGAGCCAGATGGACGCTGAGGTGGCTCGAGTCGTGCTCCGTGTGCGGTACCGGTGGCTCGGCGTGTCGCGCCGCTCAACTGCTCGGGTGTCTGCACCAATTCTCCCCGGGTGGGAGAAACTCGACCCTGTCGAGTAAGGGTCTGCATCGCTCCTGTATCGCTCCAAAAGGTCCGGATCGATCTGCTGCAACTCGCCATGTGTGATCCATGTGTCCTCAGTAGGGGGCCGTCCTCTCCATCGCACTAGGTAGCGCGGGTAAGATCCACTCCTGGTAACTGTCACTTGCTCGTCCAGTATACGATCTATGTGCTCACGCTGCCGTGAAAAAGGGGCTGGAGGTGGAAGTGGACACTCAGGTGTGGGATCACTCTCAAGGGGAGAAGATGGCTCAAAAGGCTCACTAGGGATCACCGCTGGGTCTCTATATGCAACAAGATCTGATACATTGAAGGTAGAGCTTATACCATATTCCTCGGGCAAGTCCACAACGTACGCATTAGATCCAACGCGTTTCAACACTCTAAAGGGACCGGTTCCGCGAGCTTGCAACTTCTTAACGGTTCCAGAGGGAAACCGTTCAGGTCTTACCCTGATCATGACATATTCGCCCTCTTGGAACTCTCGGTGGTGTCGGTGGACATCGGCTAACTCCTTATACCGTGCATTGCTGGCCTCAACTGTGACGACGGACATCGTCATGCAGACTCCTAACATGATTAGCAAAAGAAAAGAAACATAGGATGCACACACGACCTAACATGCTTAGCAAAAGAAAAGAAACACACGGATGCACACACGACCCTAAACAACCCTACAGTTAGTAAAATCCAATCATATGCAAGGTGGTCCAGGACATCCGAATGTGTGCCATGCATGCATTTGACATAACCGGAGGTTAATGTCATGATGGACTCCTAGACATCCTACGATGCACCAACCATGGACATGGGGTTTGGATGTGGGAAGTCCGGGTGGTTTGGGTGGTTGAGGTGGGCCGGGGGAACCAAAGTCTTCATTACCCCCAAATAACGGTTCGAACCTATTGCCATGTGAAGGTTGCCAGGCCCGAGTAGGAGGGGTGTGATAGTGGACTTCCTTAAAGAGGTGGAATGGAGGTTGTGGGCCAAAGGGCCCATGAAGAAAGGGATCGAAGGGATCAAAGAATGTGTGACCCCTCGATATGGATTCCCTCATTTCAAGGTCCCATGTGTGGAATTCTAGAAGGTGTTGATGGTCACCTTCATCCGTGAAGGGAGATGAGACGATGGGGGTATGATGGTAGACTCTCTCGAAAAGGTGGTGTAAATATGGTGGGTCACGGAGTTCATGAGAGAATGGGTCGAAGGGATCAAAGAAGGTATGATCCCTCGGACTAGGCTTCCACAAATCACTGTCCCACATTTGGAAATCTTGGAGGTGTAAATGATCACCTTCATTCATTGTGAGAGATGGGACGACAGTCATAGGTAGAAAGTAAGATTCCTCCATTGGGCAAAGGGGAATGAAGTTGGACTCGGCCGGCAAAGGGAGGAGTAGAAGAACCTCCGTGGTAACATGACCCACAGTGTACACGGAGGTGATGGACCCTAGGGATGGATGTGTGAAGCTATGACCTGTAGGTCGGTCGAAGCGTGGGGCCAACAAGTGCGTAAATGTCAACTGCCGGTCTAATCCTTTAAGAAGATCATCTAATGTATCCACATGGTGACTAGACCGGAAGGTGGTATGGAATGAGTTGACCGGCACTAATGGTAGGGTAGGGTCCATGGATGGGAGGAGAGATGGGGCCAAGCCGTTCTTGAGCCATCTAAGAAGTGATTCGGCTATGAAAAGTGTACCCGTTAGAAACACGGGTGGCTCGGGCTTTGGCGGCTCCAAATGAGAGGGCTCCGAAATAAGATCGGAAGGTGAGGTTTCTCTAACCCCTTTATCCCCTAGGGCTAGAGATGTCTGAGTGGGACACTGTCCGGCAAAGTGGCCAAACCCCTGGCAGCGATAACACTGTTGTCGTGATCCTCTACGCTCCTTGATAAGTGGGTCCCTACCCTTATCCTCCTGACGGACAGGGGGTGTAGGCAATGGGGCTCTCGTGGGTGGGGGAAGAGGATCCACCAAGATGGGGAGAGGACCTCGGGATGGCACTCTAGATGACACTAGATTGGGACTACCGGTTGCTACCTCCTTAGGGTCATGCTTGGTTCTATCTCGGCTAGGAGGTAGGCAAGGGGGAAGCAAGGACTCAATATAATCACACTTCCTATCCACCTTATCCAAAATGATTTGGAAGAGTTCGGCAATGGTGGGGTTTGGAGTAGGAGCGATGTGATGGACTCCCCCATATGAAGTCGGCCTAGTCGTGGACCTAGGCTCTTCTACATGCGCGGCGCGTTGCCTCCGATTATGGCCCACTTGGGTGGATGTGATTGGGTGGGGTCGGTTGGAGGTGACCGGGCAGGGTAGGTAGACCTTCCTAAGTTCGTCCTTCATCTCATGCCACGACTCGATGGGCCTTTGCCTCCTAACCTCTCTCATGCGCTCAATGCTCTCCCATTTCCAGGCGGCTTTGTAGACAAGCCTCTCTCGGGCAAAACTAACTTGCATGGCATCGGACATAGTATAACAATCAAAGTATGTGTCCATGGTGACTTCCCACTTGAGGTAGTCGCCTGGGTCATTGGAGCCATAAAAGTCCGAGGCTTCGGGCCTACGGAAGTGGAGGGGATGGTTGCCAAGCCCATGGGTGGACCAACGGCCATATTGCCCGGGTGATGAGGAATCCATGGGAAATTGGAGACTATACGATGGACATGCCGACACAAAGGGACAAGACAAAGCGACTAATGCAAACACACACTAGATGATGCACTTAGACCTAACCAATATCCGGTACGTGGCGGAGATAAGCGACCCGAAGATCACTCGCGCAAGTACGCTACCTTCCCGATAGGCATAACCTAATGTTCGGGTAACGCCTTTTAATATACCGGGCTATTGGGTGAAATGCAATTTGAAACACTCTTTTTTTGTTATTTTGAAATGATGATCCTAGACTCGACTTATACCATGATGCATGTAAGACATATGCAATGACTACCCTAGACTCAACTTGGCTCTGATACCAAACTGATGCGGGACGGACACGGGAGACGACACTATTAGGTGCCACCCTCGGACTCTAGATGAAGACGCGACCAGCAGCACACACCAGGGAGACACTAAGCCCGACACTACGAGCTCCTAGTGGAAAAACGTCGCTAATAGAAGTGCAAACTCACTCGTCGTCCCATGCGAGGGAAAGCGCGGACCGTGCGCGGTTAAGGAACCGGCGGAGGTCAAGGGTAGTCCGACTCAACTTCCGGACTCGGATCGAGTCGCGGGATGGGTCACTCTCGCTCTCACAGCGGTGACATGGACACACGGGCTAGTACCTACACTCTCGGCAGCGGCAAAAGACCGTATACTAGCTAAGCAAATGAATGCCAAGAGGTTCGGACCATTACCTCCACGCACCCGGCGTGGCGAAGACAACCCCGGCCAATCACGGACTCCTGGTTAACACAATTTTACAGAAATACAATAATTTGACCCACTCCACGTAGGGAGGTAAAAGGTCACATGCGGGGCCCGGGAATCACGCGAATTGGGTTGACGGGCAGCATCTTGATGTCGCCCGGCGGTGCCGAACTCCGCATTTTCGTGCTTTCCAAACGGCGGGTCCTGCGGGCCCGCGGGACCCACGGATGGCGCTGTCCTCCGGATCTGCGGGGGTGGGACCCACTATGATGGGGACCCCTGGTGGCGCGCCTCCACGGACGGCGGTCGGCCGGGAACACCGATCGGGGGTCGATCGGTCCCGATTCTCAAGCTTTGAAGTTGTTGTCCACGAGCTGAGGTTGCTGTTTTAGCAGCGCGCGCTCCGGCGAAAACGGCCGCTGCGATCAGCCCCGTTGTCAGAATGCGATGAAACCAGTGCCGTTGGAAAGAGGATTCAAAATCCTTCAACCTAGGGCCAGTGGAATCTTCTGAACCTCTGCGTACCTGGGCTTTAACTATTTTTCAATCCTCTGTTGCACAGCTCCCGAAATATCAGATCAGCATATGAGTTTCCTGTAAATGGCCGTTGACCGCCTGCTTGCCGTTGGAATCAGGCTTAGAGATCTTCTTCAAAGTTGTAGAGAATCAAACCACGAAACTGGGAAAATTTTTGGAATTGGATTTGGAGGTGGTGGCGATTTGATATGATGTTCAGAGTGACTGATGGTCGGATCTGGGAACAGGGGGGACAGAACTGTAGCTGGGACTGAGAACGATTTTTATAAAATATGAAATGGGCGAACCAGAAATTTAGAAAAATTGTGGATGAAGGGGTGGATGGAAGAAAACTCCAGTAACATTTTTGGGACTAACAGAAATCAAAAGACAGACCTAAGACATGAAATACAGGGTGGATATGAATCTGGATAGAACTCTGGCAGAACTGAAATGGAAGGGTGGACGAAAATCAAAAATTATGAAACGAGATCTGAATGACAAACCAAAATTTATGGGATATCATTGACAACTCTGGAACCTCCAGTAAAATTCCCAGATCTATCTGAGCTCGTGGCTGAGACACAAATTTCGTGGAAGTTACTGTGGTACTGCGCGGGCAGAACTCCGATGAAGACGATGGCGGTGCGGTGGCGGCTCGTGGCGGCGATCGGAACTGATAGGGTGGAGTCTCACCACCAGAAGGAAGCCTTCACAGCTTCAAGGGGAGAGGGAGGGGCGGCCTAAGCCTTGCTCAAGGGATTTTCTTTCAATTCAAATGCATTAATTCTTCAAAATTGAAAATTACAAGCATATATAGGTCATATGTCTAATCAACCCTCAACCGTTGGATCTAGGGGTGTGAGATGGAGGGCTGGGATAGCATGTGACCATCCACATAAATTAAAATAAAAAAATACAAGGAAGGGGGTGGCCTATTGACTAGAATGGCTAGGGGGACATGGTAGGTGGAAGGTTGGTGGAATTGTTGACCATTTTGGTCCCTTGTCCCCTATGTGGACAATTGACTAGTCCAAGGCTTCTAGATGTCCACATAGGATATTGACCAACCCCACATGGGGCCCTATGGCTGAGGTGGATCAATGGGAGGGGCCTGGGGGGCCCGTGGGGCTCACGGGGTCCAAATTGTACATAAGCCCCTCTTACAATCAAAATAGCAAACCGAATACAATGAAATAAACACAAATTACACACACATAAAGGCTAACTAAATATGATAAATGGGGAGGCTCAAGGCGGAGTCTCCAGGCTGTCTCCAAGCCAGATGGACGCTGAGGTGGCTCGAGTCGTGCTCCGTGTGCGGTACCGGTGGCTCGGCGTGTCGCGCCGCTCAACTGCTCGGGTGTCTGCACCAGAAATCCACCAAACAGACTTTATTAGCTCGATCCACTATGGAATCTGAGCTTATAGCCCTTGAGATGACTGGTAGAGAGGCAGATTGGCTGAAGAACCTAGTGGTTGAGCTACCTCTCCTGAGTAAGCCGATTCCTGTAATCTCTATTCATTGTGATAGCCAGGCAGCTATAGCCAAGGCAAAGATTGAAAAAATAAATGATAAATTAAGTACTCATATAAGACTCAAGTTGAGATTTGTAAGGGAGTACTTAACCAAAGGAATTATTTCTTTGGATTATGTGAAATCTGCAAGTAATCTCACTGATCCTTTAACCAAAGGACTTAACAGAAAATTGGTTGAAGATACATCGATGGGGATGGGACTGAAGCCCATTATTTAGACACCGTCAATGGCAACCCAACCTATTGATTGGAGATCCCATGAAGTAGGTTCAATAGGAAAATAAATTGAGTGGGTGACTAGTAGATAGCACATTGTTGGAGACTTGTGTCTCATTGTCCCTCCCTATGATGTAGTGCTCTATCTGGAACGGTAAAGGTTGAACTATATGTTCTTAATGAATCCAAAGGTTATAGTGGCAAGGTGTAGGCACGTTTCAGTGCACCTTGGAGGATTCATCTATGTGAGTGTGGTTGTGTGGCCGCAACCTATGAGATGCTTGGGCTATCTCTAGAGCGCTCATGAAACAAGATGTAAAGCACATGGCCAGAATGTGCTACCCCGTGAGAACACCACTATCGACCAATACTGTGTGTGATGCATGGAACTTTTTGCATAAAGGTTTAAGTTCAAGACGAAGTTCACTTGGACCTGTGGAGAGAGGGAAGTGTTTCACTACGTGAATGTTCAAGTCGGAAGACACATTCTCTTATGCATAGTTCTTCACTTCGAGATCTTGTATTCCTGTCTCACACTTTGATATATTTTTTTGTGGTGGGTGAATGTTGAATTTAGTGTTTTAAAATATCAAAGTTTCGTTTCCTGTGGAGTTTTGTCCCACATTGGAAGATGGGAAAAGTTTTCATCTTCTTATAGTTGGGTCTCTTTGCTACCTTGTGCACTCCTTTGGGGAGACTATGGTAGTTGGGCCATTTGAGCTTGTGGGCTCATTGGGCCTTATTCTATATCACACACGCGCGTATATTGCCTTGCCTTGCCGATGCCGTGTCGTGCATCTGTGTATGTAATATTCGACCTTTATTTTATTTTATTTTTTGACCGAGCGTCTTTTGGGTTTCCTCCGCGTCTCCTCGGATTCTCTCTCTCGCGTCCCTTTCGGAACGGGGGTGTCGGTTCGTGTGCTTGACCGTTGTAGACTCTGGTTGGGAGTCTATTTAGGGTAGCAGTTTTTCGAGGGTTTACAGAAGAAGGAACTCATCTTCCTCCCGTTTTTCTGCTCTCGGTCATCTTCCTCTGCAAGATCTCGAAGTGGTCACTGTGGTGTTCGCCCCGGCGTCACAACTTAGAGTGCACCTTTACGCCGCCATCGTTTGGGTCGTCGTATCTTGGGAGAAGTTTCGCCGTGGAGCCTATTGCACCATGTAGGGGCGAAACGACTCTAAAGAAAGCGACATCGTGCTTCGACCCGAGTTTGATCTTCCTAAACTTCAATTCCACAATTTTCTGTTGATCCGTTTGATAGAGAAATCCCTCATTAGTGCATCCGTGAAGAAATTATTTTTCCAACACACCCTTCGTAGCAGCCCCCTCCACCTCTGCACACATGCACGTAGCTCCGTTTCTTGCTCTCACCCACACACACATACTCTCACGCATGAACCGGCCACCCACCTGCGGACGTACCGACGCTCTCCTTCTCTCCCTCTCTCTTTAACACACTCACCCTCTCCCACGGTCGACCCCCTCTACACCTCTACCTCCCTCTCACCGTCACACGTTCCCCCCTCCTCGCCAGCGTTGAGTCTCCACTCCCCCTCTGGCGCACCATTTCTCATCTCCCTCACCACACACCCTCTTTCACACACACCCATCGCACCCTCTCTCCCATGCACACACAGTCATGCAGCCAACCTCCCCTTCACCATCCGCTGTCTCACCCTCCTCTAGACACACTCACGCTCCTGCCGACAGCCTCTCCCTCTCGCCGGTGTTAACCTCCCTCACTCCCTATATCTTCTCCTCTCCCCCCGTTTCGTTTCCCTCTCCCCCCTCTCCTACCCTCACGCCCCACATCATGATTTCTCTCACCCTCTCTCTCCTTCCCCCGCGATCTCTCTCCCTCTCTCTTTCTCTCTCTTCTCACCTTCTCTCTCTTTCCCCGCTGTCTCCTCTCTCTCTCTCTCTCTCTCGCTTCTCACACATGCACAAACACGTTAGTTTCTATTTTTTTATTTTTTATTTTATTTTTATTATTATCTCCACTTCTATCACTCTTTCTCTCTCTACATCTCTCTCTATTTCTCTCTCTATATTATCTCTTTCTAACCTCTCCTAAGATGGCGCAAGACGGGCGTCATCGACTCCGGGATGAGCGGAGATCAAATGCTCAAGGAGATGATGTCACCTCGACACCACGGCCGCAATTTCTTTGCTCCTCATCCTCCCCCGTGTAACTTAGGATTTATTTTTATTTGAGATTGTAATTTTCATTTCCGCACTTCATGTTGTATACTCTCTCTTTTTAATTAGAAAAAATGATGTATTTCTATTTTCTCTCCCCATCTCTCTCTCTCTTCTCTCTCTATAACCCTCCAAATCTCGTTAGATAGATTTATTTAATATTATCTTTAGTTTAAGTTGCATATCATCATCTAAGTTCGCGTTTCGTTTAGAACCCAAGATTTTCAATTTGTAAAATCTAAATCTCTCCGTGAATTTGACTAAGACTCGCTGTAGTACAACGTTATTAATTTTTATTGCGAATTCGGTAAAATTTTAGATTGACGGTCATTATGTTTAACGACACACATTCTGGTACCATCAATTTTTGTGATAAGTGCTTAATTATCTATATTTATTCATATCAAGCATACCTTGTTTTGGGCATTAATGAAGTTAGTTACGTAGTTTTTTTTACATGATAATCTCGGTCTAAGATAAAATGAATATTTTTCTGCAATTAATGGGAGTTGAGGCATGTTTAAAATAAATAAAAAATTACATAATTAAATTTTGATATAAATTAATAATAGAAAACACACTTTGCTATAATTATTTTTTTTACAAAAATTCACTTTGAATGGGGGGAATGACAAAGCATATTATTGAAACTTTGAGGGGATTTTTATTTTGCCAAACCATGTGAACAATGGGAGGCATTCACAGGCTCGCGTAGCAGGCTGGGCAGCAGTGTTCGCAGGCATTGGCGCAGCAGGGAGCGGCATGCAAACGGCGTGCCACAGTTGACGTGTGCGGCCCCCCCGTCATGTGCAAGAAGACAATGGCAGGCAGACATGGCAGCGGCTCCTCTGGCGTGGGCATGGGGCAGTAGCGGCGTGGGCAAGCTCTCATGGTAGTGGCACGCAATGGGTATTGAAACGAAACGCAATGGCCATTGAAGCGACAAGCAGGCGACAGCAAGCGTGTAGCAGCAGCTGTAGGCGTCCTTGCTCCCACGGCAGTTGTAGGCGTCCTTACCAACACGGCAATGCAGGTGCTCGATCGATGGTGGTGCAGCACATGGCCTAGAAGTTGAGCAAGTGGCCTCGTCCTTGAGCCCCTATAAACCCGGCGAGCGCTCTCTCTCCCATCTCACATCTCTCCCCCCTTTTCCCTTGGCAAATCTCTTCTTCTTCCCCATCCGATCTCTCCCTCTGCACCTCTACCCCTCCTCCTTCTTCTTTCTCTTCCTCTCCTCTTTCCTGTATTATCTCCCCCCCTCTTCTTGCTCACTGGCGGAGCCCCTGTTCTGAACAGGGGCGCTGGCCAACAGATCCCTACCCCCTCCTATTTCTCCTCTCATCTCTTTCTCCCCCCTTTTCTCTCTATTTTGCTTCTCTCCCTCCTTCTTCTCTACCCCATGCACGTCCCCTCGGCACTCCCTCTCGCCCTCGTCTCCCTTCGCCTCTGCACATGCACACCTCTCTCACCCTCTCTTCTATTCACACGCCACTCACACCTCCTCCCCCCCTCATCCTCTTTCTACACCTCCCACACACACACACGTACACAGCACACTCAACGCAGGCACAGTGCACCCTTCATATCAGCCCCCTCCACCTCTGCACACATGCACGTAGCTCCGTTTCTTGCTCTCACCCACACACATACTCTCACGCATGCACTGGCCACCCACCTGCAGACCCACCGATGCTCTCCTTCTCTCCCTCTCTCTTAACACACTCACCCTCTACCACGGTCGACCCCCTCTGCACCTCACCAACCTCTCACCGTCTCACGTTCACCCCTCCTCACCAGCATTGACTCTCCACTCCCCCTCTGTCACACCGTTTCTCATCTCCCACACCACACCCTCTTTCACACACACCCATCGCACCCTCTCTCCCATGCACACACAGTCACACAGCCGGCCTCCCCTTCATCGTCCGCGGTCTCGCCCTCCTCTAGACACACCCACGGTCCCACCGGCAGCCTCTCCCTCTCGCCGGTGTTAACCTCCCTCACTCCCTCTCTTCTCCTCCCCCCCGTTTCTTGTCCCTCTCCGCCTCTCCTACACTCACGTCCCACACCGCGATTTCTCTCACCCTCTCTCTCCTTCCCCCACGATATCTCTCCCTCTCTCTTTCTCTCTCTTCTCGCCTTCTCTCTCTTTCCCCTCCGTCTCTTCTCTCTCTCTCTCTCTCCCTCTCTCTATCTCTCTCTCTCTCGCTTCTCACACATGCACACAAACGTTAGTTTCTATTTTTTATTTTTAATTTTATTTTTATTATTATGATAAGTGCTTAATTATCTATATTTATTCATATAACACATAACGTGTTTTGGGCATTAATGAAGTTAATTATGTAGTGTTTTTTACATGATAATCTTTGTCTCACATAAAATGAATATTTTTCTGCAATTAATGGGACTTGAGGCATGTTTGAAATAAATAAAAAATTTACAAAATTAAAATTTGATAATTATTTCAAAAAAATTAATAATTACAAACACACTTTACTATAATTATTTTGTTTACAAAAATTCACTCTCAATGGGGGGGAATGACAAAGCATATTATTGAAACTTTGAGGGGCTTTAATATCATTTTTTTATTTTGCCAAACCATGTGAATAGTGGGAGGCAGTCGCCAGCTCGCGTAGCTGGCTGGGCAACAATGTTCACACGCATTGGCGCAGTAGGGAGCGGCATGCGAACGGCATGGCACAGCAGACGCGTGCGGCCCCCCCTTCATCTGGAAGAAGACAATGGCAGGCAGACATGGCAGTGGCTCCTCCGGCGTAGGCATGGGGCAGTAGCAACGTGGGCAAGCTCTCATGGCAGCGGCGCACAATGGGTATTGAAACGGCGCGCAGTGGGCATTGAAGCGAGCAGCAGGCGGCAGCAAGCGTGCAACAGCAGCTGTAGGCATCCTTACTCCCACAGTAGCTGTAGGCGTGCTTACCCACACGGCAATGCAGGTTCTCAATCGATGGTGGTGCAGCGCATGGCTTGCAAGTTGGGCACGCTGCCTCATCCCTGAGCCCCTATAAACCTGGTGAGCTCTCTCTCTCCCATCTCAAATCTCTTCCACCCCCTTTTCTCCAGACAGATCTCTTCTTCTTCCCCATCCGATCTCTCCCTCTGCACCTCTCCGCCTCCTCCTTCTTCTTCTCCTTTCCCCTTCCCCTCCTTCTTTGTCTTCCTCTCCTCTCTTCTATATTATCTCCCCCCCCTCCTCTTGCTCGCTGGTGGAGCCCCTGTTCTGAACAGGGGAGCCGGCCAGCAGATCCCTACCCCCCTCCTATTGCTCCTCTCATCTCTTTCTCCCCGTTTTTCTCTCTGTTTTGATTCTATCTCTTTCTTCACAGCCGGTCATCTCTCCTTCTCCCTCCTTCTTCTGTACCCCATGCACGTCCCCTCTGCACTCCCTCTCGCCCTCGTCTCCCTTCACCTTTGCGCATGCACATGTCTCTCACCCTCTCTTCTATTCACACACCACTCACACCTCCTCTCCCCCTCGTCCTCTTTCTACACCTCCCACACACACACTTACACAGCACACTCAACGCATGCACAGTGCACCCTTCGTAGCAGCCCCCTCCACCTTTGCACACATGCACGTAGCTTCGTTTCCTGCTCTCACCCACACACACACTCTCACGCATGCACTGGCCACCACCTGCAGACGCACCGGCACTCTCCTTCTCTCCCTCTCTTTAACACACTCACCCTCTCCCACGGTCGACCCCCTCTGCACCTCTACCTCCCTCTCACCGTCTCACGTTCCCCCCTTCTCGCCGGCGTTGACTCTCCACTCCCCCTCCGTCGCACCGTTTCTCATCTCCCACACCACACACCCATCGCACCCTCTCTCCCGTGGACGCACAGTCACGCAGCCGGCCTCCCCTTCACCGTCCGCGGTCTCGCCCTCCTCTAGACACACTCATGCTCCTGCCAGCATCCTCTCCCTCTCGCCGGTGTCAACCTCCCTCATTCCCTCTCTTCTCCTCTCCCCACGTTTCTTCTCCCTCTCCCCCTCTCCTACACTCACGTCCCACACCGCGATTTCTCTCACCGTCTCTCTCCTTACCCTGCGATCTCTCTCCCTCTCTCTTTCTCTCTCTTCTCGCCTTCTCTCTCTCTTTCCCCTTCGTCTCTTCTCTCTCTCTCTCTTTGCCTCTCTCTATCTCTATATCTCTCTCTCTCTCGCTTCTCACACATGCACACACACGTTAGTTTCTAATTTTTTTATTATTTTAATTTTATTTTTATTATCCTCTTCACTTCTATCACTCTTTCTCTCTCTACATCTCTCTCTATTTCTCTCTCTATCTTCTCTCTTTCTAACCTCTCTTAAGACGGCGCAAGACAGGCATCATCAGCTTCGAGATGAACGGAGAGCAAAGGCTCAAGCAGACGACGCCACCCCGACACCACGGCTGCAATTTCTTTGCTCCTCTTCCTCTTCTGTGTTACTTAGGATTTATTTTTATTTGAGATTGTAATTTTTATTTCCTCACTTCATGTTGTAAACTCTATCTTTTTAATTAGTAAAAATGATGTATTTCTATTTTTACTCCCCATCTTTCTCTCTCCTCTTTCCTCTTCTTCCTCTCTCTCTCCTTTCTCTCTCTATAACCCTCCAAATTTCATTAGATAGATTTTTTTAATATAATCTTTAGTTTAAATGGTATATCAACATCTAAGTTCGTGTTCCACCTAGAACACAAGATTTTCAATTCATAAAATCTAAATCTCTCCGTGAATTCGACTCGGACTCGCTATAGTACAACGTTATTAATTTTTATTGCGAGTTCGGTAAAATTTTAAATTGATGACCATTGTGTTTAATGACGCACCCCTCCGGGGTCTTCCTTCTTCTCTAACCTTCCTCTTCTTTCTCCCCTACAGCGCCTCTTAGCTACCCCTCTCCCTCCCCCCTTATCCTTCTCCTCCTCCCTGTTAGCATGTGGCCAACAAACCCGTTGGGAGACACATCCCGTTGGGAGACACCTCACCGTGTTTCCGGATCTGAGGAAAGGGTGCACAGTAGATGGTGGGACAGAGGGAAGATAGGGTGATAGCACCCTATATAAACTATGGTTTGCCCATCGGACAGGCATCCCGAGAGAAAGTGAAAACCTAAGATCGGATAGATCAAAGGTTCCCTATCTTGCCGGAGTCCCAAATCCATCCCGATCACTCACCTCGCCGGTGAGTTCCTTCATTGGTATCAGAGCGAAGCTAGATCCGCCATTGTGCTACCGTCTGTTGCGGCCGTTGCCAACCTCCGCCCTCGCCTCCACCGCGGCACAGTTCTCCCCCCCGCTGCGGCATCCCCGTCCTCGCCACCAGCAAGCTCCACCGTTGATGTTGCCGCCGCGCTAGTCCACCGCTGCCACTTCGGCTCCCGCCCACCTACTGCCGTTGCTACAGCCCAGACCCACCTCGCCGGCCGGACCCCACCTTGCCGGCCGTCCTCGCAGCACCCCTGTCGCCGCTGCCGTTATTGCGCCGCGGCACCACACCCGCCGGCCTCCCTCACCGCGCGCCGCCGAGCTCCAGCATCGTCCCTGCCGTCACCTCTACGCTGCCGCCCGACGACCGCCTCACGCCGCCACCTGAGCCGAGACGGCCACTGCTGTTGTTGCTCCTGCATCTCTCCCTACCGCGGCCCCAACCTCCGCCCGCGCTCCCACTATCCACTACCCTAGACAGCTAGCCCACGCTGCCGGCCCTCGCACGCTGCTGCGGCTCCCGCGGCCGCCGCCGGCTCTCGACCGTCCCCGCCGCCGCTGTTGATCGTGAGCGCCGCGCTGCTGTTGCTGCCGACCTCCTCCGGCGTCTGTGGCTGCTGCGGCACCCTCAGCTTCTTGCGCACGCGTCCGCCGCCGAGCTCACACGCGGGCTCCCTGCGCGTCCAGGTCGGTACCCAGGCACCATAGGATTAAAAGAACGGAAGCTCCTCTCTTTCTTCTCGTGATCGGCGGAAGGAGGTAGAGTATAGTAAATAAATAAAAGGGACATTGAACCCTGCCATCTGTCATAAATCACAGATCTAGTACAACCTGTCTCCCCTCTGATTCACGTGAAAGCCACAGTTAATAATAATCATAATAAAACATTATCATGCATGTCCTTCAGCCCACTTGTTTAGGCTTGCATATGATAACCCCACGTGAAGTGTTCTCAGAAAGAACACTGTGAATGATATTTTTTACTTCAATCATAATAAAACATTATCATGTCCTTCAGCCCACTTGTTTAGGCTTGCATATGCGGTGCGCATGTCAGAGAGACTATTAACTTTAAATAACCCCACGTGAAGTGTTCCCAAAAAGAACACTGTGAATGATATTTTTTACTTCTTATCCACAACATGTTACCTGTACGTATGTCCATTGAAAATTTGATATAATTTGTCAGTAATATATTGATTGAAATTAATTATATTGATAATCAGCTCAAATAATAGAAGCATGTTTAATTAATTTTTGAATAATTTTATATTTACTGTCATATCTTTATTTATTGGTATTTAAAACTCAGATAAATATTCATGATATTAGAGATTGATATATAGTTAAATAATATTTGTCATTTAGTGATTAGTTAAAAAAAACATCCCTTATATTTGGACATGACATTTTTACATGTTTAGTTACTTTTGCCAATTAGTTATTTTGATCACAAATTAAACAAGACAAAATAAAATACAAAACCCCTCACAAAGAAATGACAGAATTAATCAACATAAACATTAGTTTAATTTTTGTCATCATGTTTAGGCTTATTAAATTAAGCTGTCCACCTTTCAGATTCATTATAATCATAATGGCCAGTAAGCTTATTACTTCGGAGCTGACAAAATTAGACAAACTTAATGGAACCAACTTTGACATGTGGCACCGGAAAATCCGATATGCCCTTATCCATGACAATATAGAACATGTCATTGACACTAATGCCCCAGAAATTATTGAAACATCCACGGAAGTGGAAAAGAAAAAACGGGAGCAATGGTTAATAGATGACAAAAAGGCTAAGAGCCTAATGCTCATGTTCATGGAGGATAATTTAATAAAGTTTTTTTGAAACTTACAAAACCTCCAATGAAATGTGGAGAGCTATCAAAGAGAAGTATGACACCAAAACAGAGGTGAATACCCAACTCTTATTGCATCATTACAACACATGTAAGATGCAGGAAGGTGATAGCGTTGTCGAGCATGTAAATAAAATGATTGTCATGGCTAAGGAGCTATCGACCGCTGGAACCGAAATTCCAGAGAAGATGCAGGTGGCGACTATATTGAATAGTTTGCCAGCATCATTAGACATGGCTGCCACAACCTTAAGAATGAGTGGTTCTATTGTAAGTGTCACAGATTTACCAGCTCGGTTAGCGATTGAGCAGGACATTATGGCCAGGAGAAAAGAACTAGAAGCGCACTTACAGGAGGCCAATGCCGTACACCGAAAGCCCACCGGCCATAATCGTCCACTCGGAACGCAAAGGCCCAAGTTTAAGGGCAATAAATTCCAAGGCAAAGGAAAGAAGGTTCCTCGTGGTGCTTGCTACTCATGTGGGAAGTTTGGCCATTTTATGACAAATTATCCCCAAAAGTAAGGCAATGAGGGTGGAAGTAAACACCCAGAAAATAGAAGAGCTGGAAAGAGAGAATTTATCGGCATCACGGAGTGCAATGCCGCGATGATCGACTCAAATGAATGGTGGGTCGATTCTGGAGCCACTAGTCATATTGCAAAGACGAAAAAGGGGCTGGTGATGCTAAACAAGCTAAAGGCGGGCGAACAGAGGATTTACATGGGTAACAACACCTATCTGGATGTAGAAGGTGTTGGTACATATAGGCTGGATCTTGGAGAAAATATCATGGTCCTCAAAGATGTATTCTATGCACCTGGAATCCGGCGGAATCTAATCTCTGTACCGGCCTTGATGAAAAATGGCCTGGAAGTGCGGTTCTATAATAATCGAGTGTCAATAGGGAAGGATAAAAAAGTACTTGCTATGGGGAGGTTTGTCCCCGAACATGATTTATTTTGTATCCCTATAATTGACACTGAGAATAATAATATTGAAGATTCTGAGTATTCCTTGTGTTCTTTATCAGAATGTGATGTATGGCATTTTAGATTGGGACATCCCGAAAAATCTAAAATGGAACAAATGATTAAATGGGCCTATTGCCGGGTTAGTCAAAGGTGGAATTAACACCTTGTGAATATTGCTTAGTAGGAAAGATGACTAAGAAACCCTTCACAGTAGGTCATAGATCAAACGAATTGTTAGGGTTGGTCCACTCGGACATTTGTGGCCCCCTAAGTATAAAGACATATAACAACAAGGAATATTTCATAACCTTCATAGATGATTATTCCAGATTTGCCTATGTCTATCTAATTTCTGCAAAATCAGAGGCATTTGATTGCTTCCGAAAATATAGAAGAAGTGGAAAGGCAACATGGAAGGAATATTAAGGTGTTAAGAACGGATAGAGGTGGGGAATATAACTCAAAAGAATTTAAGTTATATTGTCAAGAACACGGAATCAAAAGATATGTGACAATGCCTTATACGCCACAACAAAATGGTGTGGCAGAAAGAAAGAATAGAACTTTGATGAATGATGTTAGATGTATGCTATCGCATTCAGGTCTCCCTAAGAATTTGTGGGGAGAGGCATTGCTTACGGCAAATCATATCTTAAACAGAATTCTCACAAAATTTGTAGAGAGTACACCTTATGAATTATGGAATAGGAGGAAACCCGATTTGAGTCACCTCAAGAAGTGGGGGTCTATTGCCCACGTTCTCATTCCGAGTCAACTTAGAGATAAGTTGGACTCAAAGACATTGAAATGTAGATTCATAGGGTATTGTGAGAAATCATCTGGTTATAGATTTTTCATAAAGAAAAAGGGATCATTGAATATAGGGATGCGACATTTCTAGAAAATCTAGAGGAAGAGGAATCTCATGAAAAAGAGAAGGAACCTCTGGTTGTAATAGATGATGACTATTACAATGATGTCCCTAGAAATGATCCAGAAATTGAGGAAGAACCTCAAAATATGGAAAATGAACCAGTACCTATGAATGAAATGCAGCATGGTCAACCCGGAATAGGCAACAAAAGATTGAGAACTCCACCAACATGGATGGATGATTATCATTTGTATTCCTGTGAGCCTTCATGTCTGATGATAGATATGGAAGATGAAAATTTCGTAGATCCCATGAATTATATAGATGCGATAAAATCGCATGATACAGAATTATGGCAAGATGCCATGAATGAAGAAATTGATTCCATGAAAAGGAACAATGTATGGGAATTATGCGATCTTCCAAAGAATCGAAAGGCTATAGGATGCAAATGGGTATTCAAGAAAAAGCTTCGAACTGATAGGTCTATTGATAAATATAAGGCCCGGTTAGTTGCCAAGGGGTTTACGCAGAAACCAGGTATAGATTTTCAAGAAATATATTCTCCAGTGGCTAAGTTTACATCCATAAGAATGATCTTGGCAATTGTTGCATATTTTGATCTGGAGCTGCACCAGATGGATGTAAAAACAGCATTTCTTAACGGAGAGTTGAAGGAAGACATCTATATGCAACAACCTGATGGATTTCAGGTAGAAGGCCAAGAGGAAAAGGTATGCAAGTTGAAGAAATCAATATATGGTTTAAAACAATCTTCTAGACAATGGTATCTCAAATTCCACGAAGTAGTTGTCCAACTAGGGTTTGCTTCAAACAAGTTGGATAACTGTGTATATGTCATGAATAGTGGGAGTAAATATATCATGTTATCCCTATATGTGGACGATATTTTACTCACTAGTAATGACATAGAAATATTGAATAAAGTCAAATTTGAACTCAGTGGAAAGTTTGAGATGAAGGACATGGGTGAGGCATCCTGTGTTCTTGGTGTACAAATTCTAAGGGATAGAAATTCTAAAATGTTGAGTATAAACCAGAAAAATATTTGAGGTCTGTACTAAGAGATTCGGAATGCATAATAGCAATCCGGCACCTACACCATTAGTCCATCAGAAACGGTTGTGTAAGGGTCAATGCCCCGGAGAGGGACAAGAGCCGCTTATATATGGTGCCGTATGCACAAGCAGTCGGAATCTTGATATATGCAATGATGTGTACAAGACCGGACTTGGCATACCCAGTCAGTTTGGTAAGTAGATACCAAAGCAATCCTAGTCCAGCACATTGGGAAGCTGTTAAAAGGATTTTGAAATATCTGAGAGGAACTTTGCACCACAGTCTTGTTTATCAAGCTGATACGCTTGAGGTTCTCGGATATTCGGATGCAGATTTTGGAGGAGATAAAGATGACGGAAAGTCCACGTCGGGACATTTGTTCATCTTTGGTGCTGCTGTTTCTTGGGGAAGCAAGAAACAAGGGTGTGTTACTCGATACACACAGGAAGCTGAGTACGTTACATATAGTACAGCTGCTACTCATGCAGTTTGGATCAGAAGATTCTTGAACGATTTGAATCTCAACTTGGTAGATAGACCAATTGAGATGTACTGTGATAATCAGGCGACTATTAGCCTGATTAACAGTGGAGCAAACAGTTCAAGAGGAAAACATATTGAAGTACAATATCACTATATTTGAGATATTGTACAGAAAGGGGAAATAAAAGTGACTTATGTTCCCACAAGTGATATGATTGCTGATCCATTGACGAAAAGTATCTCAGCAGAAAATTTCATTAAGCATGTTGGTTTAATGGGGCTTAAGAATATATAAGCCAGAAAGAAATATTTTCATGGATAATGAAAATAATGACATCTCTGACGGATAGTGGGAGTGTATCGAAAAAGTATTCACGTATAGTGAGACAATGAGAAAAATGATACCTCTGACGGATAGTGGGAGCGTATCAGAAATACTACTCATGGATAATGAGAGTATAGAAGTGATGGTGAGTGGAAACACTTCTCACGGATAGTGAGAGTGATTCAAAGAAAATATTATACCACCCACGAACAGTGGGGATATAATAGTTTGTTGGCCAAGTGGGAGATGTTAGCATGTGGCCAGCATGTGGCCAACAAACCCGTTGGGAGACACATCCCGTTGGGAGACATCTCACCGTGTTTCCGGATCTGAGGAAAGGGTGCACAGTAGATGGTGGGACAGAAGGAAGATAGGGTGATAGCACCCTATATAAACTATAGTTTGCCCATCGGACAGGCATCCCGAGAGAAAGTGAAAACCTAAGATCAGATAGATCAAAGGTTCCCTATCTTGCCGGAGTCCCAAATCCATCCCGATCACTCACCTCGTCGGTGAGTTCCTTCACTCCCGGACCCATCTCCTAATCCCCTCCTTCTCTCCTGCAAACCCTCTCCCACTTCCTCTCACTCTCAGCCTCTCTCTTTCTCTCAATCACACACAGGCCGCCGGTGCCTCTGTTTGGAGTAGGGGCACCGCAGCTCCTTTCTCCATCACTTGCCTCCCTCTCTTTCTGTCTTCTGTGCACGGCTCTCTCCCTCTTTCCCTCAACTTACTCTTCTCACCTCTCCCTCTACCTCTTTCTCATACCACCGTCCGGCCTCCGTCCCCTGCACCACTCACGTCCGCCTTCCCTATTCTCACTCCCTTACTCCCTTTCTCTTCTCTACTCATCTCTCCCCCTCACCCTTTCTATTTCCTGCACACACCGCGGCACTACCCCTCTCATACACACACTACAGCTCCCCTCCTGCACCTTCTCTCACGCATCCCTTCACACACACACAATCGCACCGCAACTCACCCCATCGCCGGCCTCCGTCGTGTCGACCCCCCCTCCGTCGCGACTGCACTCCCTCACCATCCACCCACTCTCCCTCTCTAGCTCACACACTTTACGTAACTGTCGGCACCTCACTCATGCACACACGTCACACTTCTCTTCACGCAGGCATCCCGTCCCTCTCATCCCTCTCCCCCGGTCTCTCTCTCTAAACCTCTGCACACACCACCTGTAGTCCTCCTTCTCTCACCTTCTTTCTCTTCCCCTTCACTTCTCACCCACACACATATACTCCTCACACCACCGCGGCGTCCCCTCCTTCACAACGCACAACCACACCTCCCACACGTCCCACTCACTACTCCCTCTCCTCTCCCTATTACTCCACTGGCCACGGCGTCCCGTCGCCTCCCTGCGCACTCACCTGCAGGCCTCCACTCACCCTCCGCCTTCACCTGCAAACACCGTCCGCCACCGGCCTCCCGTCGCCTACACCACTCCAGTGCTAGTCTCTTCTCCTTTGCACCATCGCACCGCCTGTGGCCTTCCCTTTCATCTCTCCCTCTCTCTTCTCCACACACCTGCAGCGTCGCCGGCCTCTCTCCTTCTCTCCCCCTCCCTCTGCTTTCTTTCTGGCCCGCACACAGCATTCGCCCCGCCGGCGGCAACCGCTACTCCTCCCCTTTGCACTCTCTCCCACTCTCTATTATCCATCCGTCTCTCTCAATAATCTCTCACCCGCACTTGCACCGCGCCGGACGTAGCTCTCATCTCCCTGCCACACACACCTAAGCACTCTTCTGCACTCCCCACATTGCAGCTCCCTCCTTCGCTCGTCCCTCCTCTGCACCCTCACACTCCCCACACAACACTCACACACTCCCACTCACTTGCACTGTCGCCAAGCCCTCTCTCACCCTCTCTCCCGTTCATTTCCCTCTATCTCTCACACCGCCACCACCTCCTACACACAAACACACCACCGCCGTGGGGTCGACCCTCCTCTCCAGCGGAGTCGACCCCTCCCTCTCACACTCCCTCCACTTCTCACCCCCGTTCGCTCTCTCTCTATCCCTCTTAACCATTTTCTGCTCCTTCGAACACACACACACCTCTCTTCTACACACACATTGCACACACGTTGACCCATCTCCCCCTTACCTCACGTAAACACACACACTCATTTCACATATTTCATTTTCATTTTTCTTCTTTAATTAACCCTCACTCCTCCTCTATCTCTATCTCTCCAACTCTCTATATTCTCTCTCTTCTTCTCTCTCTAACGTATCATAGTGGTGTCTTTGCTAAGCTCGGACGACTCTTCAAAGGCTCGACGACAAAGATGACAATTTCTTCATCTTCATGGCTACATCCCCGCCTTAGTTCTTTAATTTTTATTTTTAGTTAGATTTTATTCCAAGTATTGTACTTTGTTTATTTGAACAACTATGCATTGTAAACATTTTATTTTGATAATTAAGCAAAAGTAGATGTGATTGTCTCTTTAAATTTGTGGTTCACTCTCTTTCTCTCTCTCTCCCTATTTCTCCCCTTTATCCCTCTACATTTCTTCAAATAGATTTTCCACTTGCATAATTTTAATTGTTTCATATAAAAAAATGGGATTTTCAACTTCAAAATAGTAGCCTCCTCGTGAGATCGACCCGTATTCTCTACTATATTAAAAAATCTTAATTTTAGTGTGAGTACGAAATTTTTGAAATTGAGTGCGCGAGTTTTTAACGACGAGCTTCGCGTTCGATCATTTTTTAGTGCCGTTACTGGGGAGTGCAGAAGAGATATTTGCCCTTGGCTCATTGAAAGACATGTGAGAGCCATTTTAGAGAGCTCTAGAAGGGGTATTTGTGTGAAATGGACCCTTGAAAATCCCCAAAACCCTTAGTTGTGAGAGCAAAACATAAGAAGGGATTGGAAGAGGGGTGTGGCCACAGGTGGAGAGGAATTGCAGAATTTAATCATGTAATTAATCAAAATTTAATTATGTATTTTTATTTATTTATTTCAAACATGCCTAAAGTCCCATTAATTGCAGAAAAATATTCATTTTATGTGATACCGAGATTATCATGTGAAAAAAACTACATAATTGACTTCATTAATGCCCAAAACACGGTATGTGTGATATGAATAAATATAGACAATTAAGCAATTATCAGGCGCCTGCTACCGACTAGCCATAACATCATCTTCAAGGGGGAGCAACCCTACCAAATACCTCCTCCGGAGGTCAAGGGAATTCAGATTTCTCCTCCGTAAGGGCTCTACACACAAAGCAAAGAGGGCAATGTCATCCCCTCTTTTGCTGAATTTCTCAAGGCAACCAAGGGGAAGCACCCTCGCTAAGAAGCCAGCTCTATAACTGGGGGCACTCATTCCCAGCCTCCCCAGCCTTTCAGTCTACAGAATGAAGATGGGACCAGCCCTATTCCATGTGCCAGGGGCCGATAGAATGATGCCATAGTACAACAAAATGACGCAGAGCCAAAGCTCGATGAGGCAGAATCATCAGAGACTATAGAACAAGACCCTCCTAAGTTAAGATGGGCCGAGGAAATGAAGCTGTCCAATGTCGAGGCCGGAACCTGAATAATGAAATTGTTGAAGAAGCTTCCAGCGAAATTCACCATATGGTAGATTATCCCTTTGAGCGAGGAGACTCGACAGGCTATTATTACGGCTCTGCAGACTCCCACACGCTATGAAAGCTGCTTGTCCGAAACACTGTCAGAAGTAAATGTGACATTCACTGAAGAAGATATGCTACTCCCTTCTGTCACCCATAATAGGCCGTTGTACATGAGAGGGCAGTTGAACGGCCAGTCAGTAAACAGAATTTTGGTAGATCCGGGTGCTGCAGTTAATATACTCCTCTACCATATCTACCAAAAGTATTACTTCGATATTCACCTTGCTAAAGTCAGGGATATGCGGATCACCGGCTTTAATCAAAAATTTGAGGTCTCGTTGGGAGTGGCTGAGTTCACCCTCACAATGGCTGATTTCACCACAAGGGTGCAATTTCATGTTATCAATTCTAGCACCTCATAAAAGGCACTGCTTGGCCAACCATGGTTGCATGAAAATTTGGTGGTGCCATCCACATTACACAAATGTATCAAGTACACCCGAGATGGGAATGAGGAGAGGATATTTGCTGATGTCCACCCGTTCGAGATATTTCAATGTCATCTATTAGACGCTTCCCTCTTCATGGAGCAGCCTCGGAAGTCCACCAAGCCCAAAGCTCCTACTAAAACAACAAAAAGAAGCCTCGGGTGATGCCCTGTTTCCACCGTCGCCGCTTGGGTATGCAAGCCCTCGGGGTGTATCACACATTGCCAGCATTGGTGATATTAGCAGAGCCACACCTCCAGTTATCTATCCCAAGGTGAATGAAGTCGGGATTGAGGAACTCCATGGACATACCAAGGTCCCTGACGCACTCATCAAACCAATAGTGAGGCTCGACAACTCAACAGTTGAGTCTCGCAAAATATTGGAGGTGGCTCAACCAGTAGGCCCCACCAGCATATTTTATGAAGCCGAAGAGCATCCTGTACAACTAGATGATGACTTCTATATTCCTGAGGACCTGGACAATTAATCCAATGGCCCCAATTCAGGGCTTACAGTTCACGGCGGGGAGGGTAGCTAAGCTATTTAAGAAGATGCATATCCCCTCTTTTCAGTCCCGTGAAGAAAAGGAATCCTTCAAGAAGCTTTGGTATCCTGCCAATCTAGATAAGGAGTTGAAGCGCATCTCTCAGAACCTTGTGCTAGGATTCACCCTTGAGGAATACTAATATGGGGAGTGCTATGAGGTGGACATAATCTCTGCCTTTGTCCCACCAACTGAAGGCTTACCGGGGGAAACCTATGATGATTACCTGACAGAATATGAGTGTGCGGAACCACCTCGACAAACATCAAAATTATTACTGCCATATCAGCCGTATGAGTCAGAAGCTTCGACTGCGTGCAGATGCTGGGAAGAGCTCTTCCACAAAGAAATGGCATTTCAAGCCAAATTTGATTCAGCTAGCGACAGCGGGGCTGAAAATTTTGAGCAAGGAGGGAGCTGCTCCACTTATTGCTCATCTCTAGTGATACCTCTAATGCAACCGAAATTGATCGCAGAAATGCCCGGTGAATGCGATCAAGTTATATCTCCTATGGAAGCTATATTCGAAAGGGAGCAGGCCACTCCTGCCGAAGATTTGGAGCCGAGTCATCCTACCCTCGGATCCACATTGAACACATCGGCCGAAGCCACAAGATCGGATTGTTCGTCAGCTGAGCAGTCTACATTACTACAACAAGCTAAGTCAAAGACTCTCCCGGAAGACTGGGGGGGAATGCAAAGAGGAGCTAGAAGTCATGGAAGCTGAAGATGATGATGAAGACTTTATTGACCTGCAGCCAGCACCTCCGAAAATTGAAGATGGCGGATAGGCCACCGTTGATGAATTATTAGAAATAAACTTGGGAAATGAGGATGATCCTAGGCGGACATTCCTCAGCGCCCAGCTCTCCCTAAAAGAACAAAAGCTGTATATACAGCTGCTACAAGAATTCTGGGACTACTTCGCCTGGTGCTCAGCCCTGCAGTATCACAACATAATCTCTCCATAGATCCGAAGGTCAAACCCGTGAACCAGCCACCCGGTGTATGAGGCCAGAGCTGATCACACAGATATGCAAAGAAGTTGACAAGCTCATTGATGTGGGTTTTATTTAAGAAAACTAGTATACCACCTGGTTGGCTAACATTGTGCCCGTCAAGAAGAAAAATGGGCAAATAAGAATCTGTGTAGATTTTCGGGACCTAAGTAAGGCTTGCCTGAAAGATGCTTTTTCGGTGCCAATAATGGAAGTCATGATTGATGCTACTACAGGCCATGAGGCTTTGTCATTCATGGACGGGTCGTCTAGCTACAATTAGATATGGATCACGGTGTAGGACCGGGTCCACACTACTTTTTGAACCCCCAAAGGCATTTTCCATTACAAACGGATGTCGTTGCGACTGAAAAATGCTGGTGCAACTTATCAGAGAGCAATGACCAAGGTATTTGATGAGCTCCTCTATCAGAAAGTTGAATGTTACATAGACGACCTGGTGGTCAAGACCAGGAAGAAAGAAGATCACCTACAAGACCTCCGAGTGATATTCCAGAGGCTGAGACAGTATGAACTAAAAATGAACCCTATGAAATGTGCCTTTAGAGTATCCAGTGGTAAATTCTTAGGCTTCGTTGTCAGATATCGGGGGATCGAGATCGACCCTGGAAAAATCAGAGCAATACAAGAGTTACCTCCACCGAGGATTTTGATGGAGCTCCGCTCTCTAAATGGCCGCCTGGCATATATCCGACAGTTTATTTCCAATTTATCAGGTCACTGCCATCCATTTCACAAATTGATGACGAAGAATGCACCGTTCCACTGGAGCGAAGAATGTCAAGGGGCTTTCGAAAAGTTGAAAGAATACCTGAAGACACCACTGGTCCTGGCAGCACTGGTGAAAGGACGGCCGCTCGTCCTATATATAGCAGCTACATAATATTCACCGGGGGCATTGCTATCCCAGAATAATGAGGAAGGAAAATAGCAGTCCCTCTACTATCTCAGTAGAAGATTAGTGAGGACTGAAGAAAAATACTCCCCTATTGAAAAGACATGCTTGGAGATGGTATTCGCCGCAAAGAAACTAAGACACTACATGCTGTCACATGAAGTCCAGATGATCTCCAGAATAGATCTGATAAAATATATCCTTTCTCAACCAACTCTAAAAGGATGTCTGGACAATTGGGCGGTGCTATTGATGGGATTTGACATCACCTATGTCCCACAGAAAGCTATCAAGGGACAAGCCATTGCGAATTTCTTCACTGCACAACCTGTGCCTAAAGACTCCCCTCTGGTAACTGAGCTCCCTGAAGATGAGACATTGGAGGTAGATGAGTTTCAGCATGATATGTGGCAACTATACTTTGACGGAGCAACCCGAACTGAAATTCCAACAACCGGACTAGTCAGAGTCCGAGCCGGGGCAGGCATTGTCCTTAAGTTTCCCGGAGGTGGTATATACCTCCAGCTCAATAAACAAGCCCTGCACAAATAATGAAGCCGAATACAAAGCTTTAATAATTGGCCTTTAGATCGCTCTGTCTATGGAGATCCAGATGCTGGAAGCATTCGAAGATGTGATGCTAGTTGTGAAGTAGGTGGAAGGGCAGTTTAACATCCGTAAGCCAGAATTCCCTCCATACCACCGGCAGATGCTGCGCCTTATGGCGAAATTTTACCTTATTGAAGTGAAGCATATCAATCGAGGGCAAAATGCTCAGGCCGACGCCCTAGCAAAACTGGCTAGCTCCCTAGCAGTCCCGCCAGATGAAACTCTGAATATAGTTGTCATTAACAGACGCCAAGTTCCTAGCATGATAGACGAACTGGCGAATGAAGACGAATGTGAAGCAATGACAATTGAAGAAATCTGTCAACCTAACTGGTATGAACATCTCTTAAAATGGTTCTTGCACCAGTAGCTACCAAAAGAAAAAGAGCAGAAAATGATGTTGATTAGAATCAAAGATTCTTATGAAATGAGGAATGGAACCCTTCTCTGAATAATGGCAGATGCCCGAAAGAAAATACTACTCAGTTATCTGTCAATAGAAGAGTCTTGGCAGGTAATGAAAGAAGTCCATGCCGGGTCAGCTGGGACACACCAAGCGGGTCCGAAGATGAAGATTGAAATAAAGAAGCTGGGCTACTATTGGCCAACCATATTTGACGACTGCTGCAAGTTTGCCAAGTCGTGCCAAAAATGTCAAGAACATGCCACCGTGCTAAGGAGGCCACCGGCACCGTTACATCCCACCATCCCTTGTTGGCCATTCGCCCAGTGGGTACGGACGTGGTGGGTCCTCTGCCAGCATCCTCATTTGGGTGTAAATATATTTTGGCAGCTACAGACTACTTCTCCAGATGGCCGAAAGCTGTAGCACTAAGAGAAGTGATAGGGGAGCTGGTTGCCAGATTCGTCCATCAGAATATAATATTCCTGTTTGGTGTCCCCAGCCGAATTATCTCTGACAACGGAAGTCACTTCAAAAACTAGAAGGTTTACCGACTAGTCGACAAATACAAGATTGATTGGAGGACTTCAACCCCTACAATCTTCAAGCTAATGGGCTTGTTGAAGCATTTAACAAGACCCTCTGCACCTTACTAACAAAGACGGTCAATGCTAGCAACAAGGATTTGGAGGAAAGAATGTATGAGGCACTATGGGCCTATCGTACGGTCTATAAAATCCTGACAGGCTGTTCGCCCTATTCCTTGGTGTATGAGTCAGAAGCAGTGGTGCCGATAGAGCTCGAGGTGCCATCTCTACGGGTCACCATTCAACAAGGCTTGGTCAACAATGATGAAACAAACATAGAAAGAAGATTGGAGGAGCTATCCGAACTTGAAGGAAGATAACTCCAGGCCCAACAAAATATATAGCTGTACCAGTGTAGCAACCCAAAATTTTGAATAAGTAGAATAATAATATTTATATAAATCGAACAATATCTTCTTGACCCAAATTTTGAAAAAAAATTAATAAAATATGGAAAAATATGTATCTCATAGAAATCAACATTTCTAGAAACTTTGTCTTTAGAAAGAGGCCCAAATAAAATTTAGTTTAAGCCCAAAAATCAAAGAAATAGGCAACAATCGGACTTAGAACGATCCCGCCCGAATTTAACCCAATTAGGCATTACTTTGAACTCTTAGGGGCTGTAATCAATCCCAATCTTTTGGTCCAGGCTAGAGGATCGTTTTCCCACGTTAACCCTAGACCCTTTATTTCGATCCGACGGTGGCGGATTTGACCAAACCCCGAGTATTTCGCCATTTTCCCTCTTTGGATTCTTTAGAACGACTCGATCTCTAGAAGCCTCCTTAGACCTTATAAATAGATAGTCATCAATCCCTAGAAACCCTATTTGCTTCGACGGCTGGTGGCGTGCTAGACCTCGGGAGTATTTCGACGTTTAAGGCGTTCCGTGTTAGGGTTCCGGTGACCTTCTTCCCCTCACTTCTCGTCGACCTAAGGTAGGTTTCTCTCAGGCTAAACGAATAATAGAACATGCTATCTTGTTTATCCTACTGTCCTCTTTCTTTTGATACTAAATAGCCTACTTTTGGTAGACCATGTTGATCGAATTTCTTAGTTTACTCGGAGGTATACGCGGAGGATTACCTTCACTTTAAGTCCTTTTTATGTTGGTTCCGCTTAGCCTAAAATCTAATCAAGGCATGCTATTTTATTTATCCTTAAATGTTCTTTTCAACAGTACCATTTTACCTAAATTTAATTCGATATTTCGGTTGCCATCGCCCTTTTTGTCAAGGTTTGTTGAAGTTCGCTATCTGCAGATCTCAGGTTTAAAAATGGTCATACCAGCGATCGCCTGATGAAATACGGTCACACGATAGACCGTCTGACCGCCTAGTTTTTCAATATATATATATATATATATATATATATATATTGATAAAATGATCCTGGCCTGACCGTTTATGCCATAAAGCAGTCTCCCTCCTGACCATTTTCTAGCCTCCCATAGTAAGAACATATGCTAGTTTTATGCGTTTTCGACTGGCATTTAGCCATTGTCTAGCATGTCTTTCTGACCAGTAATGATGTCAAACGCATTATTAACCTAGTATAATGAAGTTGTAATCAATTTTTCATTATCTCCATGATTATTCCTCCTTGATCATCATCCTTAGACAACCATGTGAAAATTTGTAGAATAAGCATGTTTATTAATTACTTAGTCAATTTATTTAAATTTTTGACACTTATAACTTACTGGTTATTGTCCATAACGTCACTGCTTGACAGTCATGCCACTCCGGTGGTATTGACTGACTGCACCGTTGACGTTTTTCGTGTTTCTTAGCCTCAATCTTGTAATAGTTGGAACTCTCCATTGGATACTCCTTCCGTCAGACTAGGACCACTATTATGAGACCTCAGTTAGTCCCCGTGAGCCTGGGATTCTCACCAGGACGCCGGGCAGGTTGTTCCACCAAGACCTGAACCCACTGACTTGTTTGACTCGCATTTTGGGCAGCCCAGCATCGGGACTGTTCTACTCTGCTAGCGGCCCTCCTGGGACCGCTAAGGCTCCTTAGCGGCCCTGGCTAGACCGCTAGGTTCCTCCTGACCTGCTTAAGAGCCAAATTGATTGGTCGACTTATTCTTGCTCCAAGTCGACCCTACCCTGGTCAAATCTACCGAAGTCCCATCTGTCAAACTAGGTTGCGTGGGTTGGACCCTGGTTCGGTCCCACCTTGCCTCAGGCTGATCGAGGACCCGATTAAGTCAACTGAACCACTTTGCTATACCCAATATGAAAGCGGTCCAGGTTAGAGCGTTAGTCACTTCCTAGCGGTCCAGGTATGGCAGCAACCCTTGATGCAGAATGTGTTTTTTCGTTGTTTTTATGTGTTGCAGCAGCCGTGCCGAGGATGGCCTTGGACTGTGAAATCTTGCCTTGGTTCAGGAGCGTTTCCATGAACTTGGACTTCCAAGTCACTTTTTCCTATGATTTCTCATCTCATCTTAATTTGGAATTTCACTTGATCTTAGAGATAAGTCACATAAAACTTAGCCTTGGAACTCTTGGCCATCATATAAGTGAATGTCTAGATTGGGATCTATGATCCAACCCTTCAATGCCAACGCATCATAAAGGGCCCGGTCTGGTCCTGGGAGGAGTGCCGAAAGTACTTGTGCCCCGGAGAGTTTGTAATGACAAGGTGTGGCATTGCACCGAAGTGCATGACTAGCGTGTTAATATATGACATTCTACCTTACTCACTACTTGAAACTTCTTGCATGACAAGACATGCGTGCTGAATATGGCCATTTCACAGGAAGTTTCGTGAAACCTCTTGTTATTCTTGTACTCGTCTCTTTGAATTGCAGTCTATCTTTTCTTTCTCCTATCTGTCAGTTATCACCTGTTATATGTTTATTATTGTTCTTTATCGTAATTTTCAGACATGGTAAAATGATTAATCACTTAAACTATATCTGATGATAGAGATATAAAATCCTACTAAGTTCTCGCTCACCTTATTTTTCCCACCTTTTCAGGTAGTTCGGATGAGGAGACGCAAACGGATGGGACGGGCAAGAGTGATGGCGGGAGCGAGCCAGTTAGCGTCGGTCGTGTCTTTCATTAGAGTTGATGTAGTCTTTTCAACAGTGAATGTATTGAGTCATAATAGGGATTATGTTCTCTTTCTTTTCGTGTCGATTGATGTAAGATTTAGAAAAAGTCCACAAGTTGTCGTTGTAATGAGTACTTTTCATCTTTATTATCAATAAATGTGTAGTTATTTAAAATTAATTGTTGGCTTGTACGGTCTCTTGTGGCAATGTATGCTCTGATTGACATGAATGATATAACTGTTACGTTCTGATTTTTCGCATCGGGGCGTGACAGTTTTGTGGTATGAGAGCCTCGGTTTTCTTTAGACCCTAGGTTTCTAGAAGTGTCATAGAACCCGTGACAATTGGTAAGGTCTAAAATCCTACCCAGTGAGATGGGGTAGAGGTTGGGGTTAAGTTAATTAACCAACTCTAAGAAAATGGATTCGGTAGAATGTTCTTAATTAATTCTCTCTACGTTGTAGGTTTTTCTCACTATGGTGGCTGAGTGCGCGCAGTGGTGTGATATGCAACGCACGGTTCAGGGCCTGACCCAGGCCTTACAGCAGGTGGCGCAAGGCGGCGTGCATCATGGAGCCGGTGATCTTCACCGAACTTTCGAGGCTTAAATCCCCCACGATTTGGTGGTTCTGCGGACCAAGACTAGGCCGAGCATTGGCTGAAAGAGATAGAGCGAATCTTCAGAGTTATGCAGTGCGGTGACCAGGATCGAGTCCTCTTGGCCACTTTCCAGTAGGAACACGATGCACGTGCTTGGTGGGAAGCCATGGAAGCTACGCTTGGCAATAGGCGTGCGACGTGGGATGAGTTTAAGGTGCATTTTAACGCTAAGTATTTCTCAGATCATGTGCAGGAGAAGAAAGCGGCGGAGGTCGCTACTCTAAAGTAGAGAAACTTATCTATTGCTGAGTATGAGGCACAGTTCGCCCGATTGTCTCGTTATGCACCACATTTGGGATCTACAGAGAAGATGAAGGCCAAGCAATTTTTGAATGGGTTGAAGCTTTAGTATATTAACCAATTGGCACCCTTGGAGATCCATACTTATGCCAAGATAGTAAGGAAGGCCCAAGTCCTTGAAGATACCATGGAGATGACAGAACGAATCCGAGGGAGGAACAAGAATTGAGAGCAAACAACTAGTTTTGGGAACTTCAAGCCCACTAATGGCAAGAAGAGGCCCAATGACGGGTTAAGTTTTTTGAAAGATAAGAAGCCGAAGGAAAGTGATAAGAGGGTAGGATTGACTACTCCATCCAAAGCAGTCTTCAAGTACTGTGACCATCTAGGTCACAAGATGGAAGAGTGTTGGCGCAAGCTGGGCGCTTGTTTGAGATGTGGTAGTAGGGATCATCGAATCCCTGATTGTCCCCTAATTGCTAAGCAGGGAACATCTGACAAGTCGTAGGGGAGTCAAAGGCGACAGGGCAAGCTCCAAGCCCTCCAAGATGCAGAGACTGAAACCGAGGCTACTGAGGAAGGAGGTATTGTCGAAGGTACCCTTACTATTCTTTCCAAACCAGCATTTGTACTTTTCGACATCGGAGCTACTCATTCATTTATATCCCAGAAATTTGCTAAGACTATATCTATGAAATCGGTATCATTGGATTCTCATCTTGTAATATCAACTCCTAGTGGTTTGGGGTCCGAGATTAAATATTATTACCCCGCTAGTGAAGTTTTGATTAATGATTGTAACTTATCTGCTGATTTGGTATGCATGAAGATGAAGGATTATGATGAGATTTTAGGAGCAGATTGGTTAGCTAGACATGGAGCTAATGTTCATTGTAAATCAGGAGTAGTGTCCTTCCCTGGGCGCCCTGAGCTTTTCTTTTCGGGCTCTAGGCAATCTAAGTCCGTGCCACTCATTTCGGCACTCCGAGCAGATAAGTTGTTAAGGAAAGGGTGTCAGGCATTCTTGGCCCTAGTCTCTTTGACCAATAAGAAGGAAGTGGAGTTGATGGACATCTCTGTTGTACGAGACTTTCCGGAAGTATTTCCTGAAGATTTGCTAGGTCTTCCTCCTGAAAGGGAAGTAGTTTTCTCTATTGATTTAATTACTGGCGCTTCACCTATTTCTAAAGCTCCATACTGTATGTCCCCTGTTGAGTTAAAGGAGTTGAAGGATCAGTTGTTGGAATTGCTAGAAAAAGGGTTTATTCATCCGAGTACATCCCCGTGGGGTGCCCCTGTGCTTTTCGTAAGAAAGAAGGATGGTTCGTTTTGGCTATGTATTGATTATCGCTAGTTGAACCAGCTCACCATTAAGAACAAGTACCTATTGCCGAGGATCGACGAGCTATTTGATCAAATATCTGGAGCCCAGTATTTCTCGAAAATTGATCTCAGATCGGGGTATCACCAGTTGAAGATAAAGGATAAGGACATTTAGAAAATGGCGTTCCATAGCAGGTATGGGCATTTTGAATTTTTTATGATGCCGTTTGGACTAACAAATGCTCCTGCAGCTTTCATGCAGCTGATGAACAGTGTGTTCCGACCCTACTTAGATCAATGGGTTGTGGTATTTATTGACGATATTCTTATATAATCCAAGAGCAAGGAGGAGCATGAGGAGCACTTGAAAATGGCATTGCAGATACTAAGGGATCATCAGTTATACGCCAAGTTCAGTAAGTGTGAGTTCTGGTTGCCAGAAGTGTCTTTTCTGGGGCATATTATTTCCAAAGATGGAATTTCGGTAGACCCTTCTAAAGTGGAAGCAGTGCGTAATTAGGAAAGGCTTATAAATGCAACTAAAATCAGGAGTTTCTTAGGCCTAGCAGGTTACTATCGGAGGTTCATTAAGGATTTCTCCAAGATTGCAGTCCCCTTGACTAGATTAACTCGTAAGGAGAATCGATTCAAGTGGTCAGAAGATTGTGAGAAAAGTTTCCAAACTTTGAAGGAGTGCTTGACCACTGCCCCAGTATTGGCCTTGCCATCCGGAGAAGGAGGTTTTGAAGTATATACTGATGTATCAGAAATTGGCATAGGATGTGTATTGATGCAGCGAGGTAAAGTGATAGCCTATTCTTCTAGGCAGCTGAGGAAGCGCGAAGAGAATTACCCTGTTCTTGACCTAGAGCTAGCATCAGTTGTGTTTGCTCTGAAGATTTGGGGCACTACCTATATGAAAAACTTTCATAGTGTATTCTAATCACAAGAGCCTAAAATATTTATTTTCCCAGAAGGAACTAAACATGAGGCAGAGAAGGTGGCTCGAGTACTTAAAGGATTTTGACTTCTCTATTGAGTATCATCCTGGAAAAGGGAATGTTGTGGCAGATACTTTAAGCAGGAAGCCGATGGCAAGATTAGCAAGTTTGATGCTTCAAGAATGGAAGTTTTAGAACAGTTTGCAAGCTTAGATCTTGATGTCGTAGAGAAGGAAGATCGGGTTATGATTGCTCATGTACAACTTCATTTAGAGTTGCTGGCGGAGATTAAGCAATTGCAAGATAATGACCCATTACTAGTGGAAATTAAAGAACATATGGCGAGTGGACCAGATTTTGTATTGGCCAATGATGGTAGATTGATGTTCCGGGATAGAACTTGTGTCCCTGATTCTGTGGAGGTGAAGAAAAAGATTCTTGAGGAAGCCCATAGCTCCAAGTATACAATTCACCCAGGAGCTATAAAGGTGTATCGAGATTTGAAGAGGACCTTTTGGTGGCCGAACATGAAGAGAGAAGTGGCTGAATTTGTAAGCAAATGCTTAATATGTCAGTAAGTCAAGGCCGATCATTTTAGGCCTACTGGAAAATTAAAGCCCCTCGAAATACCACAATGGAAGTATGAGAGTGTCAGCATGGATTTTATCATGGGCTTACCTAGAACTCATAGCAGTTTTGATGCAATTTGGGTGATTTTTGATCGTTTGACTAAGTCCGCACACTTCTTACCTATTAAATCTAAGTGGACTGTGGATGTTTTAGCTGCCATGTACATGAATGAAATAGTAAGGTTGCATGGAGTTCCTATATCCATCATATCTGACAAAGACCCCAGGTTTACCTCTCATTTTTGGAAAGGTCTACAGGCATCCTTGGGAACTCGTTTGAACTTCAGTACCACTTTTCACCCTCAGACCGACGGACAGACTAAGAGAACAAATCAGATTGTTGAAGACATGTTGAGGGCTTGCATGATCGATTTTGGAGGTGGTTGGCATGAACATTTGCCTTTGATCGAATTTGCCTACAACAACAGTTACCAGTCCAGCATTCAGATGGCACCATTTAAGGCTTTGTATGGCAGAAGCTATGGGTCCCCTCTTTGTTGGGAAGAGATCGGTGAGAATCAATGGTTCAGACCAGATCTTATTTCAGAATCGTCCAAGAACATTAAAATTATTAGAAATCATTTGAAGATTGCTCAGTCCAGATAGAAGAGCTATGCTGATAACAAAAGAAGGGATTTGGAGTTTTAGGTTGGCGAGCATGTATTTCTAAAGGTCTCGGCTTCGAGAGGAATTTGAAGATTTGGAATTCGAGGCAAGTTGAGCCTGAGGTACGTGGGCCCGTTTGAAATCCTAGAGAGGGTTGGCGAAGTTGCCTATAGACTGGCATTACCACCCCAGTTATCAGGCATTCATGATGTCTTCCACGTGTCTATGTTACGGAAGTTCGTGTACAACCCTTCACATATCATCCAGCATAAGGACTTGGAACTAAAGGAGGATTTATCCTACAAAGAGAAGCATGTCATGATCATGCACTACAAACAGCAGCAACTCAAGAATCGATCTATACCGATGGGCAAGGTCCAGTGGAGTCAGCGTGGAAGTGAAGAAGCCACATGGGAATCCGAAGAAGCGATTAGAAAGCTGCATCCCGATTTGTTCTAAAGGTTGGTATCCGTTATCTTCATTAACCAAGAATCGAATGAATTTGGAGGACCAAATTCCTTAAAGTGAGGGAGGGTGTAGCAACCCGAAATTTAGAATAAGTAGAATAATAATATTTATAGGCTGTCTAGTGTTCGTTTGGTCTAGTTTTCTCTGATGTTTTTATTGATGCTCAGGGTATGCCCCGTCTGACTCACTTGTACTCCTTTATTGATCAGAAATAAAATTTGGAGATAGTCGGCCGCCTGGGGGAGTAGTTTGCTCTCCTCCCCTGGAGGAGGGTGCACTCGACTGGTGCTGTCCCTATCATCCTTTGATTAAAAAAAATATATATTTATATAAATCGAATAATATCTTCTTGACCCAAATTTCAAAATTGTTGGGTCCCGTAGTGCAAGAATACGGATCTAGAGGGGGGGTGAATAGATCCTTCTACTAAAAATCATGTCCAATTAAAAACACAAACTAGCACACAGCGGAATTAACAAGATTGATAAGATTGATGAATTTAATATAAATAGATTTAAACTTAATTCACTCAATCTCACCGAGCTCACACGATTGCATAAACAGATAAGACAGTGAATCACACAATCACAAAGATCAAACCACAAGACACGGGAATTTTTAAGGTGGTTCGGGACCACGATGGGCTCCCTACGTCCACCCCTCACCAAACCGATGAGGCTTCACTACACGCTACAAAATGTAACAACACGGGGACGAACCCTAACACCACACACGCTGCTTCCGCAGCAAACCACACACGAGGCCTTGCCTCAAATTGCTGCCACAGCAGCACGCACACACACACATAACGTTGGGGAACACACCCCGCACTAAATACCTCACACGGAGACACAACTCCGTCCACACACACGTAGAACAATGCCTACACAACCACACGGGAGAAAACTCCCAACCACACACGCGGATATACTCCGTACAAATCGACACACATATGACAACACACACACTCGGAGACCCCTTTCTCCGAACACCCACACAAAGTATTCTTGTATATGAAATGATGACAAATATATGCTATGAACTCCCAAAACAAATTCTATAGATGGAGACTAGAAAGATGCATTAAGTATAAGGCTCCCCCTTCAACAAAATCTATTTCTCCTTGGCTTTTTGACGGATGATCATTATCTTGACATCATCTTCTTCTTCTCCTCGAGACGCTCCTCTTTTCCTTCTTCCACTAGCTCCAGATCATCACGGTGGTAGATCATATCCTCCTTGCAAGAGCTTCACTTTGTTTTCCCCTTTTTCTTCACCTATACGAAAGAACATATGAGCATTATCATTGTTGTATCATAAAAATCGCAACTCATATATGTATGCAAGAGAGAATGAACAAAGAACATGTAAAACAAGTTCAAGGAGATGATGTTTATAGCAAATATCTAAAACAGAACTAAGAACAACTGGAGAACTAAAAGCAAACGGATTTTTCAGTGGATAGAGCTCTCCCTTTTTATTTCATCGAATAGGCTTAAGCTTTTCTATAGGATGAAGAACGTTCTTGAAGGAAGATGAATGATTCTTTGCAAAAATGAAGTTGTAACTTGATTTCCCACGTATCTTCTAGTAGAGGATCGATTAGAGACTTGAATCCACCTTCTTCCTTTCACATACAAGCTCAGAACAACATGGAAGAAGCCCTTGGAGCAGCTGCTACGTCCCTGCACTCACAAGAGTTAGAACAAGAGAAGAATCCTTCAAATCTCACCTCTTCAATTAAGTTTTCGACCCAAGGAGATGGTTTTATGCTTTTAGAATGGTCAAGGGAGAGCTTAGAGACCAGATCCACGAATTAGGGAGATATATAGGGCAGTTGGAATGGATTGGTTGGACTTTCGAAGCAAGGACATGAAAGTCATCTTTCACGGCGCCGCACAGGTGTCGACACCTGGTGCCCAGGTGTTAACATAAAGCCAGAAACGGAGTGTTGGACACTGGGTGTCGACACCTGGTGTTCTGGTCTGCTGCCAGAACCTGTGAAGGATTTCTGGATGCAGATGTCGACTCCTGGTGTCGACACCTGGTGTCGACACTTGCACTTACAGAAAGCCCAAAGACCCATTTAGCTAGAAATGAAAGCTCCAACCTCACCGTGAGTTTTGGTATGATGAAATAAGGTTGTGAGGAGTTCTTCCACCCTGCAAAACATAAAGAGAAAATTAGTTTTGCTTCAATGTTAATCTCACAAACTAACCCATTTCATTTCACCGTCTTTAATGGAATTTTGGTGACTTGGGAAAGTGTTTTCCCTTTGCCATTCCAAGAATGAAAGACTGATGAGTAAATTGCCATTCCAAGAGTGAAGGAGGAACGAGATATCCATTTAAATCCATGTAGCAACACTTACCTCATTATTTTACCTGAGTTCACATTGTCCTTAATTGCTTGTTCTTTTATTGAATCGTTCATGTAAGAATCATGGAGTTCCAATGTTTAATCACCATTGTATGATAAACAAATTTGGAGTTCAAAGTGTACAGAACTAATCCACTCAAAAACATGATCGAGACACATTGCATTCATCAAGAAAAAACTCATCAAACCGCACATCATTACCTTGGGGGCAAACAATTGTATTTGCATCTCAATCAATCACTCAGCATTGCCGAAGTACGCATGAATAACTTGATGCTCAATATGACATTTATCCAAGCATGTTTTCCATAAAATCTTTCTCAATGAATACAAAGCAATCTCACATGAAGATATGAATAACCATTCACGCACAAGGCTAAGCAACAAAGTCATTTTGTAATCATCAAAATCGCATACACAACAAAAAACTATTAATACAATATGGAAAAATATGTATCTCGTAGAAATTAACATTTCTAGCAACTTTGTGTTCAGAAAGAGGCCCAAATAAAATTTAGTTTAAGCCCAAATCAAGGAAATAGGCAACCATCAGACTTAGAACAATCCCGCCCGAATCCAACCCAATTAGGCCTTAATTTGAACTCTTAGGGGCTATAATCGATCCCAATCTTTTGGTCCAGGCTAGAGGATCGTTTTCCCTCGTTTAACCCAAACCCTAGACCCTTCATTTCGATCCGGTGGCGGCGGATTTGACCAAACCCCGAGTATTTTGCCGTTTTCCCTCTTTGGACTCTTTAGAACGATTCGATCTCTAGAAGCCTCCTTAGACCTTATAAATAGATAACCATCGATCCCTAGAAGCCCTATTTGCTTCGACGGCTGGTGGCGTGCTCAACCTCGGGAGTATTTCGACAATTAAGGCGATCCGTGTTAGGGTTCCGGTGACCTTCTTCCCCTCACTTCTCGTCGAACTATGGTAGGTTTCTCTCAAGCTAAACGAATAATAGAACATGCTATCTTGTTTATCCTTCTGTCCTTTTTCTTTTGATACTAAATTGCCTAATTTTGGTAGACCATGTCGATCGAATTTCTTAGTTTACACGGAGGTATACCCGAAGGGTTACCTTCACTTTAAGACCTTTTTATGTTGGTTCTGATTAGCCTAAAATCTAATCAAAGCATGATATTTTATTTATCCTTGAATGCTCTTTTCAATGGTACCATTTTGCCTAAATTTAATTCGATATATCAGTTGCCATCGCCCTTTTTGTCAAGGTCTGTCGGAGTTCGCCATTGGCAGATCTCGGGTTTAAAAATGGTCGTACCCGCGACCACTTGATGAAATACGGTCACGCGATAGATCATCTGACCGCCCTAGTTTTTCAATATATATATATATATATATATTGATAAAACTGTCCTGGCTTGACCGTTTATGCCATAAAGCGGTCTCCCTCCTGACCGTTTTCTGGCCTCCCACAGTAAGAACATATGCTGGTTTTTTGCATTTTTGACAGGCGTTTAGCCATTGTCCAGCATGTCTTTCTGACCAATAATGATGCCAAACGCATTGTTAACCTAGTATAATGAAGCTGTAATCAATTTTTCATCATCTCCATGATTATTCCTCCTTGATCATCATCCTTAGAAAACCATGTGAAAATTTGTAGAATAAGCATGTTTATTAATTATTTAGTTAATTTATTTAAAATTTTGACACTTATAACGTATAACTTACTGGTTATTGTTCATAATGTCACTGCTTGACAACCATGCCACTCCGGTGGTATTGACTGACCGCACCGTTCACGTTTTCCATATTTCTTAGCCTCAATCTTGTAATAGTTGGGACTCTCCACCTGATACTCCTTCCGCCGGACTAGGACCACTACTATAAGACCTCCATTAGTCCCCGTGAGCCTGGGATTCCCACCAGGACGTCGGATAGGTTGTACCACCAAGATTTGAACCCACCGACTTGTTTGACTCGTGTTTTGGGAATCCCAGCATCGGGACTGTTCTGCTCTACTAGTGGCCCTCCTGGGACCGCTAAGGCTCCTTAGCGGCCCTGGCTAGACCGCTAGGTTCCTCCTGACCTGGTTAAGAGCCAAATTGATTGGTCAACTTATTCTTGCCACAAGTCGACCCTACCCTGGTCAAATCGACCGAAGTCCCCTCTATCAAACTAGGTTGCGTGGGGTGTACCCTGGTTCAGTCCCACCCTGCCTCAGGCTAATCGAGGACCCGATTAAGTCAACTGAACCACTTTGCTGTACCCAATATGAAAGTGATCCAAGTTAGACCGTTAGTCTCTTCCTAGCGGTCCAGGTATGGCCGCAACTCCTTGAGGCAGAACGTGTTTTTTCATGATTTTTATGTGTTGTAGCAGTCGTGCCGAGCATGGGCTTGTTCGCGACCTTTTCTTTCTTTCGCGGGCCGTTCAACCAACTGACTAACTGGTAGTCAAATGATCGATTGACGACGCAGGCGTGCCAGTCACATGAGTGACGATTTTATGATGCGCTCATTCTGACCCATGTCGGGCGAATGTGAGGTTCGGTCGGGACCAGCAGTCCGCCATACCATAAAGGCTATGGCGTTAATTACATCCCCCACGAGGAGGGAACACCTTTGATTAATTGCCGAGATAACGGACTGTCGAAGCCGAATTAAAAAGAGCTACATGATGATCATGACGAAGGCATGCAGGATGTATATATTTATCGTGCAGAAGATGCATAATTCATAGAATTAGAGATCCTTGATACGCGGCGGAGGACGTAGGTTCGAAGACCACCATCGCGCATAGCGAAGACTTCCGATCGGGCGTAACCTGACCTTCTATCGACGCCATTCGATATACCCGAGGATCTATGCATGCATGCATGCATGCATACGTGACATTCATGCCTATATTAAGCATGACCATAAAAGTACAGAAGCAAATGGTGATCAACCACGTTTATTACTCCCCATGAGGAAGTGGGGAGGCAACACAAATATGATAGCGAAAGCACAATGCTAACGGACATGGTGATGAAGATATGATAAAAGTATAGCTTGGACTCGCTCGGCCCTTCCTTTATTCAATTTATTACCCATTGTGATTTATTAACGCCAACCCCGAGGGACGAGATCCGCTCAGGGGCAAATGAGCGATTAAAGCAACAAGAGGTTTCAAAACCGGCGCGACCATGTAAGGAAGGTTTATACTACGCGATAAAGCGTAGGCATAGCATCTTAATCCGGCGCGGCCATCATGAATGTTAATACGGCATGAAGGCCCTGGGGCGCGCCGGTTTAGGGCGTACCGGAAAGGTGCAAGGAAAGAGTTTTGAAATACGAGTCTAAGGCTAATCCGGCGTGGGGGGGTACCGCGACGGCTAAGGCCGTGCCGTTCTAGCCTTATTTTTTTTATGAATTCTGAATCATTTGAGTTTGTTAAGTTTATGTTGAGGGTTTTGAAGTTATTTGGGGCCAATTGTTTGTTAAATTGAAGTCCAGAACCCTGAGGGATGGTGTGACAAGTCAGTGCGAGGTTCATACTCGAGCACCGAGATGATTGAGTCCAGAACGATCATTTCATTAGGGCTTATTTAATCTTAATCTGTCCAAAATTGGACAGCATCTCCCCTGAACCTGAAGAGTTGCAGGGGAGAAGCGGGGTCATGCTCACCTATGGAACAAGCCCCTAAATCGTCGGTCTGCACAATGGCAGCCAGCAAAATCCCATCGGATAAGGTGCCCCGAGGACTGGCCTACAAGGGACACCAAAGCTCCGTGGGTGGAGGCAACGGATGAGGCGACTGATAATGGAAGCGACACCCCGAGGACAAGCCTACAAAGGGGTGGGCGACTTACAGCACGCACTGCATCTGCTGAGGAGACAGAGACCTTTGGGGGAAGGGGTTCCGAGGACTAGCCTGCTAGGAACGTTCACCCTTTGGCCACCACAGAGCCCCCGGGGGACTGTGGGTTTAAGATTGTTGGGTTAAACCCCTGTTATTGTTTGCCATGGCTCTGAGGGAGCGTTTACCATTAAGAGGTAAGGCTCTCGACCACCCAGCACCTCTGTGAAACCATGGAGAAATGTTCCCCTCCCCGGATGACCGAGAGGAAATCAACGGAACTCAAGCGGTGGGGAATCACAGATGAGAGAAGGGGGATGTTCGTTACCACCGGGCTAGCAATCTTAGGACCAAGGTATTGACTACCGTGCGATTGGGCGGTTGGCGATTGGCAATCATATGGAGGGACAATCGGGAACATAGTCGAGATAATCCGGCCACACGGACATATATTCAAGCAACTGGACTGCGATGGTTACGAGACGAGCGGTCTCTAATTCTCATGCGAAACAGGGCAACGCAAATGAGAGAAGGAGACCAGAGCTCGTGTTGAAATGGGAAGAGACATGTGCACAAGCACAGCTCTACCCTCCTAGAAAATGCAAAGGCCGTCGAATGAGAAGCAAATATAGACGGGAAAGCCCCGGGGAGGGGTTATCTCTGTAGCCCTTGATATTTCAGGGCATAAGCGAAACCGGAGAAAATCGGAATCACGGGATTGTGCATAGACGGACGCCCACAGAAACCCTCTGAAGGAAATCGAAATGGAAGAAGAGAATAAGGCACGGGCCATCCAACTCACCAACATTCATGTATACATATGTATCGCTGCCCGGCGAGGAAACTACATACATATATTACAATTCCGGTGCCGGCACTATGGAACGGCCACCGATTCGCTTACAGGGAAAACCCACAAGAGCAGTAAGGAGGAGGGATGGCGAAGAAGGAGAGGGGAGCCGGCTCATATCATCGCCCTCCCTCAGCCTTCTCGCTTACATTCATCAGAGAGATCGTGAAGCGAGGGAGAAGACAAAGGAAATCAAAACGACTCGAACTCCCACCTGTTCTAGGGAACAGAATGTCAGCACGAAAACTTCTTATCTCACTCTGAGGAGCTTCAGATGGGGACGAGAGATGGCCGTCGAAGGGCGCTGCCAGGAACCTCCACTCCTCTCCGAAAGCTCTCTTCCCCTTTTCTTTCTCTCTCTTTTTCTTCAAAGGCCCCCCCTCTTCTTTTTGTTCTCGAGCCGCCACATATATAGGGGAACAGGTTCGAATGTTAAACCGGCGTGGGATTGGCGCACCGGGAAGGGACTTCATCAACCTATCGTGCCGGGATTGGAGGGCGCCGGTTTAACGGGCGCGCCGTATAAGGGCTCGCCGTATTAGCATTTCCCGCACATTGCAGGTTAGCCGATGAATCCAGGGACGATCTCGGAGGTCATCGTGAACATTTATCTCGCCAATACCCATTGAAACCTTGACGAGGTGTTTCGTGAAGCCCCTCGACTGTCGTGCAGTCATTCACGAGACTCCAGATAGCTTTGGTTTAATTACGTGGGTTTTCCGCTAATACGGCCTGTGGCTCCGTGATTCGTGCTGCTGGCTCGGTCTGGCTTGTACCCAAGCTCCTTAGGGGGGGTTGGATGACACCAGGGGTAATTCTGCTTGAGCTGGGTGATCATTCGGCCACTAACGGGCCCATCTTGTCGGGAAGCCATACCCGTGCCGGGTGATCGGGATCTTCTGCCGTCAGAGCTTTCGGTCCTCTGGAACCAGGGGGATCCCTTCATCTTCAGGAGAGCCTTTCGTAAGGAGGGAAGCCACTGGGTAGACCGTCGACCTTGGTCGGACAACGGGTGTAGTGTATGTGGCATGACAGAGTCGATGCCGGTTCATTGGGCAGGCTTGGTCGCACTGCCAGTTGGTTGTGAGTTTGTCTCGGCTTTCCTGAGGTGAAGTCTCCGTGTCCCTATGGGGTGACTCGAGGCTCTGACAGCTTGAGAAATCTTTGATATGTTGATATTTATCGGCTTCCGTGCTTCAGCGGGCCGGGTCCTTCGTCTTTGTGGCTTGGTCGCCGACGATCATATTTTGGGTGCCAACAGGGCTTGGACTGCGAAATCTTGCCTTGGTTCAGGAGCGTTTCCATGAACTTTGACTTCCAAGTCACTTTTTCCTATGATTTCTCATCTCATATTAATTTGGAATTTCTCTTGATTTTAGAGATAAGTTACATAAAACTTAGCCTTGGAACTCTTGGCCATCATATAAGTGAATGTCTAGATTGTGATCTATGATCCAACCCTTCAATGCCAACGCATCATAAAGGGCCCGGTCTGGTCCTGGGAGGAGCGTCCAAAAGTACTTGTGCCCCGAAGAGTTTGTAATGACAAGGTGTGACATTGCACCAAAGTGCATGACTAGCGTGTTAATCTATGACATTCTACCTTACTCACTACTTGAAACTTCTTGCATGACAAGACATGCGTGTTGAATATGGCCATTTCACAGGAAATTTCGTGAAACCTCTTGTTATTCTTGTACTCGTCTCTTTGAATTGCAGTCTATCTTTTCTTTCTCCTATCTATCAGTTATCGCCTGTTATATGTTTATTATTGTTCTTTATCGTAATTTTTAGACATGGTAAAATGATTAATCACTTAAACTGTGCCTGCTGATAGAGATATAAAATCCTACTGAGCTCTCGCTCACCCTATTTTTCCCATCTTTTCAGGTAGTTCGGATGAGGAGACGCAAGCGGATGGGAATGGGCAAGAGTGATGGCGGGAGCGAGCCAGTTTGCATCGGTCGTGTCTTTCATTGGAGTTGATGCCGTGTTTTCAGCAGTGAATGTATTGTGTCATGATAGGGATTATGTTCTCTTTCTTTTCGTGCCGATTGAGGTAAGATTTAGAAAAAGTCCACAAGTTGTGAGTTGTAATGAGTACTTTTCATCTTTATTATCAATAAATTTGTAGTTATTTAAAATTAATTGTTGGCTTGTACAGTCTCTTGTGGCAATGTATGCTCTGATTGACATGAATGATATAATTGCTGCGTTCCGATTTTTCGCATCGGGGCGTGACAACCAGGCTCGCGCCTTTGACAAACTGGTAAAAGAAAGAGAATTCAAGAAAGGTGACCTAGTCATGGGTAAAAGAGGAGAAGTAAAGGCATCTAACCCCAAAGAGAAGTTGGTGGAAAACTAGGTGGGTCCCTATGTCACCCACCGAGTATATGAAGGTGGTGCCTACGTCCTCGTGGATCACTAGAGGGTAGTTCAGTTCTCCCCTCTCAATGGAAAACATCTAAAACTGTATCATGCAGCCTTGCTGGCATTTGTAGGGTTGGCCTATATGCCATAAATAAAAAAAATAAAAAATAAAAAGAAAGAAAAATAAAAAGAAAAAAGAAAAGAAAAGAAAAGAAAAGAAAATGAAGAAAAGAGGGGGAAGAGAGACAAGCATTAAGTTGTTCCTTTTTGACCTGCGCCCGTGGCTGGGCCAACCATTCACCTCACTTGGCCGATGGCGCTTCACTCTAGCCGAGCTCTGTACTTAGCCCAATTCTCCTGGGACACTCCACCCAAGCCAGTCTGAGCCTATTGGCCCGTATTGCGAATGACCCCCCAGTGCACAAAGTCATAAGGGTTACAAGAAACTCCAGCATTGTCCCACTAGGCTATACATATCATCACCTACTTGGACCTTGCATTCATATCGGTGCTTAAAACCTTTCCTTTGCATTGACGTTATCCCCACGTCAACAAAAACACACTTTTATCAGCAAAAAGGCCTCGTGCCCTAGCCGAATCATATACATCATCAGTTTGGACCTTACGTCTGAATCGATGCTTAAAACCTTTCCTTTGTGTTGACGTTATCCCCACGTCAACGAAAACACATTTCTATCGGCAAAAGGCTTCGGGCCCGAGCCGACTCATACTACATCATCACCGGTCTGAACCTTACGTCCAGATCGATGCTTAAACCTTTACTTTGCATTGACGTTATCCTCACGTCAACGAAAATGCATTTCTATTGGCAAAAGGCTTCGAGCCCTAGCCAACTCATACACATTATCACCGGTTTGGACCCTACGTCTGAATTGATGCATAAACCCTTGTCCTTTGCGTTGACGTTATCCCCACGTCAACGAATTCACCGTCAATCGGCAAAAGGCTCTGTGCCCTAACCGATCTGCACATATCATCGGTTTGGACCTTACGTCCAGATCGGTGCTTAAAACTTTTCTTTTGCGTTGACATTACCCTCACGTCAACGGACACAGTCCCATAAAAAAAAGGCTCCGTGCCCGAGTCAATTCATATTACATCATCACCGGCCTAAACCTTACGTCCAGAATGGTGCTTAAACCTTTCCCTTGCATTGACGTTATCCCCACATCAATGAACACAGTCCTACCGGCAAAAGGCTTTGTGCCTGAGCCGACTCATATTACATCATCACCGATTTTGACCTTACGTCCGAATCGGTGCTTAAACCTTTCTTTTGCATTGATGTTATCCCCACGTCAACGAAAAACACATTTCCATTGGCGAAAGGCTTCAAGCCCTAGCCAAGTCATATACACCACCATTAGTTTGGATCTTACATTCAGATTGGCACATAAACCTCTTTCTTTGCATTAGCATCCACCCCACGCTAATGAATACATTGTCAAATGCACATCCACGCGCCAACTCACAAAATGCTTGAACTCGAAAGCCATATTTCAGTCCATGAACAAACCTATACCAATCACCTTTGTTTCAAAAAAAATGGGGCTTAAAATATAGGTGCCCCGCCAGACTTGTTCAGATATCCTAAACAAGGGTAAAAATGGCTACAACCCAGCTGTGGCGAAAACCCGAAAGGGCACTGCAGGCAAAATAGGGTACCCTGCCACGTAAAAACCCGAGAGGGTGAGTGGGAAAAAGCAAGAGGGGGCTGGTTCCGGTGAAAACCCGAAAGGATGGTTGGGCCAGTAATGTGGTAATAAAAAAAAGAGAAGAGGAAAAGAGATAACATGATATCTCCCATTCGAAAGACCCCTCCCAGGGTCGAATTTTTTGAGCACTCACAGGAACCCACGCGTGAGATTATCTCCATACGTCCCACCAGCATAAGCATTAGGCCCATGCTACTAAAAAATAAACCTATCTTTCTTTCTGCATTTAACCAATGCTGATGAACAAACCAACATCGATCCTCATCATCATCAGTGAAATCGATAAACATACCATTGACGTGGACCTTTCGTCCTCGTTAACGATTAAACCTACCTTTGCTTCGGCATTTAACCAATGTCGATGAATAAACAAACATCGATCCTTGTCATCATCGGCGAGATTGATAAATGTAGCACCCTGTATAAAAATGATAGAAAAATATATATATATATATATATATAAAATAAAATATAGACTTTTTCTCCAAGTAAATAAAAACTTTAGATAACTCTATGAGGAGACAACACTATAAGAGGGTTAAATAAAAAGTTAGAATGCCAACTGAGGGCCATTATATAAATATACCACCATTGAAGTCATCCTACGTAATGGGGCTTCCTAAAGGACTAGTGACTCTATACAAGGTCGTCATTTCTCTTAGCCACAAGGCCACTGTATACATATAGAACCCCACCAATATATGCCACCAACCTAATCCACTAACCAATTAGTTGTGAAAACATACATCTCTTGAAGACATGACCCACACGTGACGGGGATGGGGCAGGGTCTTTCCAGCCTAAGAAAATAGCACCCCTGACCTGGGCGCTATTCCCAATGGGGCGCCCTAACCCCAGGCGCCATTTCCTTTTTGGTGAATTAAATATATATATGATATATATATGTAAGGACCAAAGGAAGTAACGTCAACATGCATGGACATTATTCACTTAAACAAAGACCACCTGGGGGGGCGTCATTTCCTGAGACTTAATGATTTAAGCAGTTAGTGGAAACAAGAACAACTTACGTTTGCTGGCAATGGACCCATGAGGGAACATGTACGGCAAGGATTTAGATCTGGTTTCCCAAAGAGAGATTGTTTGCTATAAATAACTCTCCCCATCCGACGTAGAAACCTTACTGTCCACCTGCCATTCCTCTACCACTATAGAGAAGGTTGTTTATGCCTTTCTCTTCTCCACCTGCTGAAGAGAAAGCTTAACATTTTCTCTTCACATGCAGGTTACGTACCACATCCTTCAGCTGGGAGCTTGGCTGCAGAGGGCTTGGGAGGTTAGGATTCATGGTTAAACCACGTCAACAACGTCAACCGCGTCAATAGATAGGTGTTCTCAATATCTAGCTTAACTAGTAGTTAATATAGTTTAATATGCATGCTAGTTAAACCTGTCATAGCCTCAATTTGGTCGTTTAAGTCAGGGGTATATCAAAATATTTAGTGGGAAGGTTAGACTACGCCTATCTGAAACACTAAATCTTGCGTGAGTTGATTCTCCGCCAAGTACCCCGTGTATAACATATGGTTTATATTCATAATATGTCCCAATTTCTTGTAAATAAACCCATGTTTAAAAATTGATATCCATGAAATTAAACTCAGAAATTATTGCATGAGCATGATCTTACAATCCTGCAAATTTTTCATGTCTATTTATGTCTTTATTTCCTGATTCTGTGAACATGTTTAAATCATGAACAGTAAAGTTACGTGATTAGTAGCCACATGTTTAGGAATTTTATCTATTGAACCAAATCATGAAATTATTGCATGAGCATGACTTTGGAATCCTCAGATTTTTCTCTATTTAACCATGTCTTTAAAACTTGATTTACCAAACCTTCAATTTTATGAACAGTAACATGTGTCTTAAACGCATAGATTCTGGTGCGTAGAATGCCCTGAAAGAAGGGCGCACCTGGCTGGGGCGCCATTTCATGAGAAGGGCGCCCCTACAAGGAGCGCCATTTAAAAAATATATATATATTATGTGAAGGGCGCCTCTCCGAGAGTGCGCCCGATTGAGAAATCATGGCTGCCTCATGGTCGCCATTTCCTTAATCCTGAACAGATTTATAAATTGATCTAGTGTTTAAAAATCAATATCTATGACCTTAGGCCCTAATATTTCTGTATAGAGCATGGTTTTGAAATCCTGAGATTTTTCTTTATCTAACCATGTCTTCATTTCCGAATTTCATAAAAATTGCATGATGAATGGTGTTTTGAGTCTAATGGGAGCACCCTAGGAAGGGTGCCCCTGTCCAGGGCACCATTTCAATGGGGCGCCCTAGCCTAGGGCGCCATTTCCTCTGTGCTATAAAACCCCCCTTGATCCTATGATTAAGCCTGTTAAACCATGGTGATTAGCCTGTTAGCTTGTTAAACCTGCTACCTGTTAAACCTCGCTGATTAACCTGTTAAACATGTTACATGTTCAACTTGTTACCTGTTAAACCCTGCTGATTAGCCTGTTACACTTGTTAAACCTGTTAACCTGTTAATTACTTACCTTGTTAAGCCTGTTAGATGTTAAACTCGTTAATTATAGAGCCTAGTGATAACATATCCTGTCAAACCTTGTTAATTACACAGTCGTCATTAAGATATGTTAATCCTGTAGCCTGTCAAATCACATAGCCGGTTAAACCTATTTACAGTACATATAAACTTGTTATCCTGTTAGATGATTAACCTTCTGAAATAGAGACTCCCCAGCTAGACTGTATTTACTGAAATAGAGACCCTCCGGGAAGACTCTATTTCAGCATTGAAATAGAGACTCTCCACGAAGACTCTATTTACTGAAATATAGACCCTCCGGACAGACTCTATTTCAGCACTGAAATAGAGACTCTCCGCGAAGACTCTATTCAATGAAATAGAGACTCCTCACAAGGGCGCCATTTTCTTTCCCCCCCCTTAAAATGGAGAAAAATTTTCAAAAAAAAATAAGAGACAGGAAATAGCGCCCCTGTACTAGGGCGCCATTTCCCCTGAGCCATCCTTGTGACCGAGAACCCCTAAACCATGTACTAAAACCCAGTAAACTCACTACTGAAAAATTGAAAAAATTTCATTAATTAAACCATGTAAACTCAAGATAGAAAACCCTAAAAGTTGATTTGGGCTTCTAAGTTTTAAACCCCTTAGATAAGGAAGCCAAGATCAACCAGTTTTACCTATGTGTCATGCATTTTAAGTAGCTTGGTCATAAATCATCATTTACATGTGATATCGTTCTTGAACTCTATTCCTAAAAATCTACCTTATAATCCTACAATGTGTAAAATTATTGAAATTCTATATTGGCTATATAAATGAGAGTGGATGTCAAAAAATATACATGAATACTGTGCATATAGGGCCCGGTCTTGTCCTGGGGGAGCACCCGAAGGTACTTGTGCCCATGGGAGTTTATTGACCACGGTGTTTGGCATTGCACCGAAGTACTTGCTTGCTTGACTTGACTTGAGACATTCCCACTTACTCTCACGTGACATGCTTGACTCGCTTGACATGAATGGCTTGGCCCGAAAAAGGGCAATTTACTTTCTTGAATGAAATGAATGAAATAGCCAATTCTATCATACTACTTGCTATTACACGAGCTTTAAATCACTTGCTTGAATACTAATTTTCCTCTTCGTGGAAGGACTTGCTCGAATGTTAAATTCTTGAAATACTTGATTGAATACTGATTTCTTGGAAATACATGGCAATTACTTGCTAGTTCTTTATTGATACAGCTTATTGAAATTCATGTGGTACTCTCTTGATACAATTCTTGATATTCTTACTTGATCCAACATGCATCATTATACCGCATGAACTTGTAATTAACTTAAAGATTGTTAGAGCTTGAGATATAAATCCTACGGAGCGATTCGCTCATCCAGTTGTAATTCTAACATTTTTTAGGAAATTTGGATAGCGACTACCACCCGGATGGGAATGATACCGAGTGATGATTGCTAGAGTCACCAATTGGTGTACCGTCAGCTAGTCTTGTGTCTTACCTTGTATTTTCTAAGTTATTGTTAAGGCTTGTAATCGTGTGGTACATTTCGGTCAGTTATGATTAAGTTGGATTGGATTATGCCAAAATATGTAGCATTATGAATTAAATTGGGATGTTATTATTCTGGTTAAATAATTGTCATCTTGGACTATGGTATTATGTTCAACCTTTGAGTTAGCAATAGAATTACCGAGTACTATGCGCGCTCTGACTTTACACGAATGACACGATCTATATAGACGCGTCACGCATCCGGGTATCTTCCGCGCTCGAGGCATGACAGTCTTCGTGGTATCAGAGTCTAGGATTTCAAGTTCCTAGGAAATTAGAAGAAATAAGAGGTTAAGAAAAATTAGAAGTCATGATTGAAATCTATGAAAAACCCAAGTCCAATGATAGAACAGTCCGAGGATAGGTTTATACCTTACCTGGTAAGATGGGTAGAGCCATGGGTTAAGTTTTATATTGACTTTTGACCTTATAATCAAACCTGATCTTTATTACGCTTAAAACCTTTTGTAGGATCATGGCTGCTAAAAGAGCACAATGGCGCGAGATGTAATGCATCGTGCAAGGCCTTACACAGGCGCCACAGCAAGTGGCGCAAGGCGGTGCTAACCGTGGAGCCAGTGATCTCCATAGGGGTTTCCGTAACATGAACCCACGAAGGTTCACGGGTTTGTCTGACCTCGAGGATGCCAAAAATTGGTTGAAGGAAATGGAACAAATTTTTCATGTGATGCAATGCACGGACAAGAAGAAGGTTTTACTGGTTGTATTCCAACTGGAGCGGGACGCTTGATGTTGGTGGGAATCCGTGGAAGCAACATTGCTCGATGACCATGCCACATGGGATGAATTTGCCTAGTATTTCAACAACAAGTACTTCCCCGACCATATCCAGGAGAAGAAGGCCGTAGAATTCACCGCTCTAAAATAATGGGGCTTGAAAGTGGCCGAGTATGAGGCCCAGGTTTCAAGACTGTCTAGGTATGCACTCCACCTAGTGTGTACGGAGAAGATGAAGGTTAAAAGGTTCCTCAATGGGATTTGGCCACACTACATTACACAACTTTCGCCGATGGACATACAGGTCTACTCGGAAATAGTTCGGCGTGCGCAGTTGCTCGAGGACGCCACCGAATTATCGGAGAGGATCCGAGGAAGGGATAAGAAGGAACCTGTCACAAGCTCAGGAAACTTTAAAGCATCATTCAACAAGAAGCAGTACTACAGTGGAGGGGAGTCCTCCAAAGAAAAGAGATTCCAAAAGAATGTCAAGCCATTCTCCACCACCACACCTTCCAAGGAAGTTTGCAAATACTATGATAAATCCGGCCATAAGACCGAGGAATGCTGGAGGAAGCTAGGAGCCTATCTCCGATGTAGAAGCTGAGAACATCGGATTCCTAATTGCCCACTGATGAATGAACAAGCCATTAAATACGAGAAATTCCCGGAAAAGAAGCAAAGCCGTATGTAAACTCTTCAAGAGATGGAACCAACAAAAGGTGGAATTATGGAAGGTACACTAACTATTTGCTTAAAAACTGCTAAAGTTTTATTTGATACCGGAGCAACTCATTCATTTGTTTCCAAGACATTTGCTGCATCATTCTCTAAGGAACCTGAGTGGTTAGACTTAGTCATATCTACACCTCTTGGGAATGAATCCGATGTCACACGTCACTACCCAAATTGCAAGGTTATGGTTAAAGGAAACAATTTACCTATAGAACTTATATGTCTAGATATGAAGGGGTATGATGTTATACTAGGAGCTGATTGGTTATCCACATATCAAGCAACTGTAGATTGCCAAAATAGCAAAGCAACCTTTGTGGATTATCCCGAGCTGGTTTACAATAGCCCTCAGAATAGATCACCTCTTATATCAGCTCTCCGAGCTAGTAAACTGATAAGCAAAGGATGTATGACTTTTATTGTATTTATAACTACCATGGACATCGAGGAGTCTAAGCTTGAAGACATCCGTGTAGTTCGAGATTTTTCTGACATTTTTCTAGAATAATTGCCCGGTTTACCCCCGGAGCAGGAGGTGTCGTTCACCATCGACCTCGTCCCTGGTGCGGGACCTATTTCCAAGGCACCTTACAGAATGTCCCCTGCTGAGATAAAGGAGCTGAATGAACAACTAATGAAACTCTTGAACAAGGGTTTCATCCGGCCAAGTACTTCCCCGTGGGGAGCACCTGTGCTATTCGTCAAGAAGAAGGACAGATCAATGAGACTCTGCATTGACTATCAATAGTTAAACCACCTTACAATCAAGAACAAGTACCCACTGCCAAGGATTGACGAATTGTTCGACCAAATATCTGGAGCTAAATATTTCTCCAAGATTGATCTTCGATCTGGTTATCATCAATTGAAGATCAAAGAAGAAGACATCCATAAAACTGCATTCCGAAACAGGTATGGGCATTACGAATTCACTGTTATGCCTTTCGGACTAACAAATGCCCCCGTAGCTTTCATACAGTTAATGAACAACATATTCATGCCTCACTTAGACCAGTTCATCGTGGTCTTTATCGATGATATTTTGATTTATTTAAAGTCGAAGAAGACCATGAAGAACATCTCAAGCAGGCATTGCTAATATTGAGGGAACACAAATTATATGCCAAATTTAGCAAGTGCAAGTTTTGGCTCGAGGAAGTATCCTTCTTGGGCCATATAATTTCAAAGAACGGAATTTTCGTGGACCCATCAAAGGTCGAAGCCGTGAAAAATTTGGAGCTACCCACAAATGCAACAGAGATTCGAAGTTTCTTAGGGCTAGCTGGTTATTACCGACATTTCATCAAGGACTTCTCAAGAATTGTTGTTCCTCTCACCCGATTGACTCGCAAGGAAATACCTTACGAGTGGAATAAAGGCTGTAAGAAGAGCTTCCAAGCTTTGAAAGATCTCTTGACTACTGCTCCAGTCTTATCATTACCAATTGAAGGAGAGAAGTATGAGGTATATACCGATGCTTCTGGTATTGGCCTCGGGTGTACTAATGTAAAATGGGAGAGTCATTGCATACTCTTCCCAGCAACTGAAGAAGCATGAAGAGAACTTCCCGGTTCATGATTTAGAGCTAGCCGCAGTGGTTTTTGCCTTAAAGATCTGGAGTCACTATCTCTACGGAGAATAATTCATTGTATACTCCAATCACAAGAGCCTCAAGTATTTATTTTTCCAAAAGGAACCAAACATGCGGCAAAGGCGTTGGCTCGAGTATCTCAAGGATTTTGACTTCACTATACAGTACCATCCCGGTAAGGGTAATTCCATAGCTGATGCCCTCAATCGAAAGCCGAGAGTAATATTGGCCAACTGTATGATACAAGAATGGAATTTGCTAGAGAAATTATCTGAGCTTGATATCAGTACAGACGAGAAGAACGGGAGTATTATTCTAGCCCATATGAGGCTCCATCCAGATTTGCTACCAGAAATTCAGAAGCTACAAGAAGCAGATCCTGCACTAGTGGAGATAAGGGACAAGCTAGACGAGAGACTTGATTTCAAGCTGGCACCCGATGGAAGACTGTTATTCAATGAACGGACATGTGTACCCGACTGTCCCGAGTTGAAGAAAAAGATTCTTGAAGAAGCTCATCGATCGAGGTACATGATCCACCCTAGAGCCACCAAGATGTACCAAGACTTGAAAAAGACTTTCTGGTGGCCTAATATGAAAAGGGAGGTAGCGGACTTCATATCTCACTGCCTAACATGTCAACAAGTGAAGGCAGAATATCAGAAACCCGCCGGAAAGCTACACCCACTAGACATTCCCAAGTGGAAGTGGAAAGATATTGGCATGAATTTTATCATGGGTTTGCCCAAGTCTAGAGGTGGACATGATAGAATTTGGGCAATTATCGATCGCATAACTAAATCGGCTCATTTCTTGCCTATCAAAAGCCGATGGTCAGTTGATGTCCTTACTGCCCTGTATATCAAGGAGATGGTCAGATTGCATGGAGTTCCCGTGTCGATCATATCCGACCGAGACCCACACTTCACCTCTCATTTCTGGAAGAGTCTACAACACTCTCTGAGAACGAAACTCAACTTCAGCACTGCTTTCCATCCCCAGACAGACGGATAGACAGAACGGACAAATCAAGTTGTTGAAGACATGTTAAGGGCATGTATTATAGACTTCGGCGGAAGTTGGCACGAACACTTACCCCTAGCCGAGTTCACATACAATAACAGCTATCAAGCCAGTATTCAAATGGCACCCTTCGAGGCACTCTATGGCAGAAGTTGTCGATCTCCAATATGCTGGGATGAAATCGGTGAAAAGCAAATTCTAGGCCCAGATATGGTGAGAGACTCAATTGAAAAGATACACCTCATTCGGTAAAGGCTGATGATAGCACAGTCCAGACAGAAGTCATATGCTAACAATAGAAGAAGAGATTTGGAATTTCAAGTCGGAGACCATATTTTTCTCAAAGTATCTCCTGGCCGAGGTATTAGAAGATTCGGTGTTAAAGGTAAACTTACACCAAGGTTCAATGGTCCATTGGAGATATTGGAGAGAGTGGGCGAGGTAGCTTACCGCATTATCTTGCCTCCACAGTTATCAGAGGTGCACAATGTATTCCATATTTCTATGCTGAAGAAGCATATACACGATCCTCTCCACGTCATCGACCACACCGACTTGATAATACAGAAGGACCTTACTTATGAGCAGAAGCCTATGAAGATCCTCGATCGAGAAGTCCGAGTTCTAAGGAACAAGACGATCCCTATGGTGAAGATCCAATGGAATCGATGCCTCTAACAAGAAGCTACATGGGAAACTGTGGAGTCTATGAGAAGGAGATTTCCAGAACTATTCTAGTCTGTAAGTATTTCCCACCCTCCTTGTCTCCATATATGCAGTTAAATTTGGGGATCAAATTCTTTTAAGTGGGGGAGGGTGTAGCACCCCGTATAAAAATGATAGAAAAAAAAATATAATAATAAAATATAGACTTTTTCTCCAAGTAAATAAAAACTTTAGATAAGTCTATGAGGAGACTGTTAGTGCAGATGGTATGCTCTGATACCACTTGATGGGACCGGTGCGAAGGATTCAGAAAAAGGGGGGGGTGAATCCCTCTCCAAAACTTTGCCTAATTAAAACTTATAACAAACAGAGATGCGGAATCAAAACACACGGGTGCCTTAATCAGCTTAGATGCACCCTTCGAAAGATGGAAGGAAGATCAGAGAGACTGTACTTCTGATCTACTCCATATAGACTAAAGAGATGACTCAGTTCATCTAATCAACTAGACTCTATCAAGACCAGAATCAAACGCATGGTATGCAACCCTATCTCTCACTAGATATAAGTTCGGACTATCATGAACGTTCCTAAGCATACATCTAGCGGAGCAGAATAAATAATCAAACCATGATGAACAGAAGAATTTAAGGTGGTTCGGTCCTCCAGACCTACGTCCATCCCACACTCCAACCAGAGTGTGGCTTCCCGCTGATACACAGCTTAACAACTGGGCCTCACAGCTTGCCTACATCCGCTGAGCATCATAGCTTGCTTCCGTTGGACAATACAGCTTAGCCATCCGCTGACTTAGAGCTTGACTGTTGGGCGTTACAGCTTCGCCGACCAGAGGAATCCTCCTCTGCAACCGCTGGGGCTTACAGCTTAACCCGTCCAGAGGAATCCTCCTCTGCTACAGCTGAGCAACACAGCTTGCTCTGCTGACAAACAGCTTGAAATAACAATAAAAAGGAAAACAAGAAACGGGAAATGACAGTAACTGAAAGCTGTAAACACTAAAGCGCAGATATGGCTCTCAAGGAGCTGACTGGATAGGATTTGATCCTGATTCCAGTGGGGACTAAACTTCGGACGAAGCTTGTCTTCTTCTCTTCTCAAACTCTCGATCTCTCTTTCTTTCTGTCTACTTCTTCTTCTTCGTTTCTCTACTGCTCTCTTTCTTTTTCTCTCTTGAGCTCTCCTATTCTCTTCTTTTCTCTTCTCTTCTTCTGCTGCTCTCGATCCCTCTCTTTTTCTTTTTCTTCTACTATTTTCAAGAGAGATATCTTTTTGATTGCAGGAAGTAGACTATATATACTCCATCAGGTCAGGTTGACGAGCTCTTGCCCAAGGAGTGTGGAGGGAACGCTCCGGCCTGGAAGCTTTAGGAGACAATAGCCACTTGTCAGAATCTGGAAGCTTCAGGGTCCACGTGGCAGCATCTTTGAGTGAGGATTGTCATTGGATCCCGTGCCCTTCTTGAAGAGCACGAGCTATTGACCTGTTGCATAAGTGTCTTTCAGTTATGTATAAAATATGCACAGACTTCATTCAATCATGAAAGATGTACACGGACATAGAGTATTATATGCACAAGTTCAGTACTGTCACATTAGCATATGCACAGACTTATTTGCAGCACAAGACTAACGGATGCACTGACTATGCAGACTACAGACATTTCATGGACTAAGATGCACGAGTCTCTTATGCACTGAATTGGTTACGAGGTGGGCACATACTTGATTTAGCATGAGATTATGTATACACGGACAAAAGTTAACAAAGTAGATATATGCACAGACTTGTCATGAATGCGGAGCTATAAATTGTACCGACTATGTATGTGCGGTATGCATGAACTGCACTGACTTATTATGCAAGTATGAGACCGTGCGCAGACCTGAGAATGCGAGGTGGCAAGCGTGCACGGACCTTGGTGAGATGTGCACCGACTATGTACCAACTAGCATGAAAATGAGCACAACAATAAGAATATGCACCGACGTAGTGCTAGCCCATTGCAAGCATTGCATTGCACCGACCGTGAAGGCTCATGTGCATCGACTTAAGGTGTGTGTGAGACGCACACATGCACCGACTCCAGGCCACCATGAGACGCAGAATAAGTAATGCACCGACCTAACACTCGCCAAGACTGCGTGCACAGAGAGTGGAATGCACAGACCTTAATGCCTATGAACGGTGACATGCACCGAGGTTGTTGAGCAGTCAGACTGACAAAAATGTACTAGCCTTAGACAAAACATAAGTGCCTCGACTTAACTGATGTGTAGACATGCTTAAACCCAATGCAGCAAGTAAAACAGTGCACAGAACAATGCACCAACCTAAAGCAGCAACTGAATGATCATCAGTTAAATCATCATCAAGGCATACAGATCAAGCACTCAAGCATAGATTAATCATGCAATCTGATGTGGTGACACTAATGTTGCTATCTTTAAAACATCACAGCATCATCAAGGCATAAGGGGCACAACAATCTCCCCCTTTTTGATGATGGCAACACAATGAGTCACACGGACTCGACAAATCAAACTATTCTACCCCTTTGACTTCAGCAAAAAGAAGGTAGTTTGCGTGATAAATAATATGATGCATGAACCTATTCTTCTCCTTTGAAATACAGACCTCCCCCTTTGACATAATCATGAATATCTATAAAGCCCAGAACTCCCCCTGAGAGCATGAAAGGAATCGAAAATGCAAGCACAGGATATATCCACAGGGATGAACTCTGGTTATCCAATGAATCAAACTGGAATTCACCACCACAAGAATTCTGAAGCAAAATTGGTTGTGGCACACCTTACATTTGCATGGAAAGAACAATGCAGGTGAAAGGCCCACAGAACCAGAACCAGTTACAAGAGTCATTCGACAAGGATACAGAAACAAGATGGAAGATTCCAACAGTGTGGAGAGTGAAACTGATGATGTAAATGAAGTAGATGTAGCCAAGGGTAGGAGTAAATAAGAGCAAGAAAGGCACATGATCTCCAACAGGTAAGTTAGCATGATGATTAAGTTGCCAGAGGTGAACCTGATCAGAGGAAATTGTATGGCAGGTACCACAGTAATAAGTCCTCACAAGGAAAGACTCTCCTATCATAGGGGGTTAAGAATTAACCGACATGACCCAATTGATTTAACCGTGATGTATACCAAATTTGTCAATTAAATTCAATACTCATATCTGAAGGTAGGTTTTAATAAAGGTGAACCAATTAATCAAGCAATACTCAAGAACAACCACCTTCCATCTTACTCAAAAGAACTTGATGACTCCTTTGAGAGTCACACAGAGTAGAATTGAGATTAAACACCTTTACTAGAATGTGAGTTGACTGATTTTGCAAGATATTTTCTTTTGATTAACACATTATTTTTCCTAAGCAATTTAAGTTGATCAACACCTTTTTACATGAGGCACAACACGTCTTAGGTGAAGTGACCCAATTACTCAGTGTGATAGCTTTCATTGCCTCTCAACTTTGAGAGCAGAGTTAGCAATAGAAGTGTCTTTTTACATGAGGAGACACCTTGATTAGAGGCCGACTCCTCAGTTACTCAACACAGACATGCTATTGCTCTGTCAGATTTTTAATGAATTTTCACCGGAGATAACCATGGCACTTCATGACATAGGTTTACTCTATTTCATTGATAGAGAACCCAGTTTCTCAGTGATCAAGTCATTGCTCTGAATTCAATTTGTCCATTTAGTCAACATTTTTCAGGTTAATGTTTAAAAACAATACTCACTCTATGTGTCTCTACCAAAGTAGCCTTGATATCACATATTCAGATTACAGACGGGTGAGGCTAGGGTATTCATGACACCATTGGTTAAGATTTATTAAAACTCATCATTCAGATACTTTCAATACATTTGAATGCAAATATGAGAATACATTAAACTTATATCAGTCTGAATCAGTAGACATTCTTAAACCTATATGATAGGAATTTCTTTTAAGAATTCAGACTAAAACATGGTACACAGCATCAGGATTTCAGATCAGTCCAATCAATACAACTAAACAGCTTATCATTCCTGGAACAAGAACCAGATTAATCAGACCAGCTTGAAAGGATGTGAGTGTTGAATAGGTACAAGCTGGTAGGGCAAATAACAGTAGGAGAGAAGATCATCAGATGTATGTACAGCAGAATCAATTTCAATAGTTGGGTCTGGAGTACAGACAGATCAGCATAACCACACATTGGCAATGGAATGGATAAGATAGCTAGATAGAAGGAGTTCAAGAGGTGAATAAGTAATGAAGCATGCATGCTCCCCCTGTCTAGATGCAATGGAATATGTTTTTAGGATTTTTCAAATTTTATAACATGCACTACTCTTCAAATGTGCAGTATGCAACAAATCTGATAAAGAGATCATGATGACCAAGCAACAATAGATAGACTCCCCTTGACAGAATACAAGATATGTAATGAAAGCACAACTCATGATTTTAAAATGTAGGCTCGAAGAAAATTCATGCTGTTCAATCAGAGGAAGAGACTACCAAATTTCAGAACTGATCGATTATGTAAAAATATGAACTTTAAGTTGCACAGAATTCGGTTTCACACAAGCCATATGTGCATCGATCTTTCTATGCATGTGACAGAAAAGCATGCACCGACTTAAATCAAGCATGAAGCATACCATGCACCGACTTTGACACATGAAGAACACGAAGTGTACGGACCTGTATGCAGTGGACATGAGATGCACCGACTATATGCAAGACATGCAATTACCTATACTCAGTGCAATACATGCATCGACTTTAAACAACAACTATGCAAAGCATGCCTATGACACTCAGTTGTGCAATAGTTATTCAAGCATCAGAAAATTATTTATTCAGAGAGCATCATGCGAGAGTAGTCAGATTTTCAAGAGATGTCAGTTAAGCACAGACAGATTAATATGATATGCAAACATCTAACGCAGACAATTTCAGATAGCAGAATTTAAGGTGAGTTTTCAGAACTAACCTGTACAGCGCAGTCATGGGGTTTTCATTCTTGAGTGCCTTGGATTATTGACCCCTTTATTCATCAGCTTCCAAGGCACACCTGCAAAAATTTGATAATTTTGATCCAGCAGGAACCCAAGCAGTCTTGGGTCCTGTACTAACCCCAACAGGTGATTTAAACAGTTCCTTAGCAACATTATTATCAAATTCCATCAAGTGACAGTTGGCTATGGAGTGTCCTAATTTACCAGAGTATTTACAATAAGCAGCATATTTTCTACTATTGTGATGCACATTAACAGAAGCAAGAGGTCTATGTGCATAAGCATAAAATGATCCGCTGTTTACATGGACATTTTGTTTCTTGTTCTTAATCAGCCAACATTCAGCAGATTTGTGACCTGGCTTACCACAGTTAAAACATGAAAAGTTCACAGGTCATTTTGTAGAGAATTTGACACAATAGGGATTAACAAAATTTTCTGAGCATGCCAACAGTCCTCGAATGTATGGCCATGCTTCCTACACTCGAAGCACCTGATGTGCTTACCTTTAGAACCATTTTTACCCCAAGTAGATCCAGACCAGCACTTAATGGCTTTGTGACCACGTTTGTTATAGTTAAAATAAATAATGTGCTGGTTTGAAGCAAACGGGTTTCTTTTGGGGCCATGATAATTCGTAGACTACCTATGCAGCATTTTATCATCTTGTTTCATAATGAGACATGCACTCAAGAGATGACCACGCCTACCACAATAACGACAATATGCACCAGACTTTGTAGTAGCATGGTTTCTACCAAATGAATTTCTAGAATGCAATGTTTCACTTGCATGCTCATCTTCTATCAATAATATGCAATCATCCATTACGTGACCTGCCTTGCCACAATAATGGCATGAACCGTCCTTTTTGTGTGCATGCGAATGAGTAGGGGATTGGTAAGTGGCATGCAATTCACTATCATGGTCCACAAAATCATCAGAATTCCTAGCGCGATCAGGGACAAATTTAATCTTATTCTTCTGAGCATTTTTCTTTAAATTCTTCCTCTTTTTCTCACTTTTCATTTGTTTTTCATTTCTTTGAGCCATGAATTGGAATACAGGTGATGAGAAAGTTTTCATGTCTTTATTTTGTTTTGGGGATTGACTTGTGGTACCAGCTACCTCAGGATTTTGCACGAAAGTTGTGTATAGATGGTTTCTAATATTTTCTTAACATCAAAACTGCAATTTATCCCCTTTTGTGAGTTATTATCCTCATTTTTCATTACAACTTTCATTTTTCTCTTGTTTTCAGTAGACTCGGATGTTGATTTTTCTAGATCCTGAATTTTAGTTTCCAAATAGGCGATGTGAAGTTCATAACTGGCTATCTCCTGTTCACTACAATTAACGCATTCACTTAGGACTTTGTTTGCAATTTTGTACTTCTCAATTTCTTGGTCCAGACTGCTCAATATGTTAGTCTCTTCATTGTAAGCAGTTTTTCCTTTCTCTAATATGAGAAGTTGTTCAGACATACTAGTGTTTAATTGCTTTAACTTCTCAATTTCAGCTTTCAATTCATGGTTTTCCTCCTCAAGTTTTTCTGCTTGAATCTTCTTATTTGCAAGTCTTTCTCTCTCGATAGCCAGAAGCCTCTCTGAAATAACATTATTTAGGACCATGAGTTTCTTGTTTTATTCTTTCAGTTCTTTGTTCTCTTGGATCAGCTTCTCAATTTCTTCATCACATTTTTCATTACTGGACATCAACTCCAGTTTCTCAATTAGTTGTTATTCCCTTTCTTCCACTTTAATTTTCTCAGCAAGCAAATTTTTGTGATCCTCTTTTAGAGATTCAATCAGTTTTCTCTGCCCCTCATTTTCATCATACAGATCTTCATTACGTTCTTTTAGAGCCAAGCACTTGTTGCAAGATGATTTTAGAAAGGAACCCTGCACACCTTCCTTGTTTACTTTCTCTATTTCAGCTTTAAGATTTTTATTATTACTCTGAACTTCTCCATTCTCAGCTTTTAATTTCTCCAGATTAGAGTTAATCCTTTCCAACTCTTCCAGGTTTATCAGATGTTCATTAGTTTTCAGCTTTAACTGACTTTCTAATTCAGAAATTTTATTGGCACATTCCTAGTTTTCCTTTTTCAGCAAGCACATATGCTTCATATTCACGTGGGTCAAAGATAGACATTTATCATATAATTCATTGGTCTTCAAGCACTTTTCACATGATGAATTAGAATCATTTTTGTTAATTTTCTTTTTCATTTTCTTATATTGTTTTCTTAGATGATCATGAGACTCTAGCAATTCATTATATGCAGCAATCCAATCATCCAGGGCATAGTCTTCAAAGATGTTTACCTGATCATAGTCATGTTCTTCATCTTGATTGCCGCTATGTTCACTTCCTTGAGCCATCATGCATCGATTATCATTTTTACAGCTGCCATCCTTCAGTTTGTTCAAGATTTCTTTGGCAGACCTGCAAGATGAGATATATGAAATTAGTGCTCTATCAATTGATGCTTTTACCATGTTCAATGCTCTAGAATTGATGGAGTCCTTCAATTTATCCTTCTCGGTCCATTTGGATTTATCTTTTGATAATTTGTGTGAACCTGTGAGTCATTACCTTCCACAAATCAGGATCGATTGTTCTTACATACCGATGCAACTTTTCCAGCCATTGCTCAAAACCATCACCTCTGAAGATCGGTGGATGAGCCATCGAGAGATGAATTAATCAATAGAAAGAAATGAGAAGTGTACCGAATCAACCGAAGTACTCCAAAGCACCAACTCAGAAAGACTGAAGCACTGAAGGCGGCAAAACCAAATCCACTCTGAAATGCACCGCGGAAGTAGCAGGATCCTCTGTAGATCGTTAGATCTAATACATAGAGACCCGCTCTGATACCAATTGTTAGTGCAGATGGTATGCTCTGATACCACTTGATGGGACCGGTGCGAGGGATTCAGAAAGGGGGGGGGGTGAATCCCTCTCTAAAACTTAGCCCAATTAAAACTTATAACAAATAGAGATGCAGAATCAAAACTCACGGGTGCCTTAATCAGCTTAGATGCACCCTTTAAAAGATGGAAGGAAGATCAGAGAGACTGTACTTCTGATCTACTCCATATGGACTAAAGAGATGACTCAGTTCATCTAATCAACTAGACTCTATCAAGACTAGAATCAAATGCATGGTATGCAACCCTATCTCTCACTAGATATAAGATCAGACTATCATGAACGTTCCTAAGCATACATCTAGCGGAGCAGAATAAACAATCAAACCACGATGAAAAGAAGAATTTAAGGTGGTTCGGTCCTCCAGACCTACGTCCACCCCACACTCCAACCAGAGTGTGGCTTCCCGCTGATACACAGCTTAACAACTGGGCCTCACAGCTTGCCTACATCCGCTGAGCATCACAGCTTGCTTCCGCTGGGCAATACAGCTTAGCCATCCGCTGACTCACAGCTTGACTGCTGGGCGTTACAGCTTCGCCGACCAGAGGAATCCTCCTCTGCAACCGCTGGGGCTTACAGCTTAACCCGTCCAGAGGAATCCTCCTCTGCTACAGCTGAGCAACACAGCTTGCTCTGCTGACAAACAGCTTGAAATAACAATAAAAAGGAAAACAAGAAACGGGAAATGACAGCAACTGAAAGTTGTAAACACTAAAGCGCAGATATGGCTCTCAAGGAGCTGACTGATAGGATTTGATCCTGATTCCAGTGGGGACTAAACTTCGGACGAAGCTTGTCTTCTTCTCTTCTCAAACTCTCGATCTCTCTTTCTTTCTGTCTACTTCTTCTTCTTCGTTTCTCTGCTGCTCTCTTTCTTTTTCTCTCTTGAGCTCTCCTATTCTCTTCTTTTCTCTTCTCTTCTTCTACTGCTCTCGATCTCTCTCTTTTTCTTTTTCTTCTACTATTTTCAAGAGAGATATTTTTTGATTGCAGGAAGCAGACTATATATACTCCATCAGGTCAGGTTGACGAGCTCTTGCCCTAGGAGTGTGGAGGGAACGCTCCGGCCTGGAAGCTTCAGGAGACAATCGCCACTTGTCAGAATCTGGAAGCTTAGGGTCCACGTGGCAGCATCTTTGAGTGAGGATCGTCATTGGATCCCATGCCCTTCTTGAAGAGCACGAGCTATTGACCTATTGCATAAGTGTCTTTCAGTTATGTATAAAATATGCACAGACTTTATTCAATCACGAAAGATGTACACGGACATAGAGTATTATATGCACAAGTTTAGTACTGTCACATTAGCATATGCACAGACTTATTTGCAGCACAAGACTAACAGATGCACTGACTATGCAGACTACAGACATTTCATGGACTAAGATGCATGAGTCTCTTATGCACTGAATTGGTTACGAGGTTGGCACAGACTTGATTTAGCATGAGATTATGTATGCACGGACTCAAGTTAACAAAGCAAATATATGCACAGACTTGTCATGAATGCGGAGCTATAAATTGTACCGACTATGTTTGTGCGGTATCCATGAACTGCACTGACTTATTATGCAAGTATGAGACTATGCGCAGACCTGAGAATGCGAGGTGGCAAGCGTGCACGGACCTTGGTGAGATGTGCACAGACTATGTACCAACTAGCATGAAAACGAGCACAACAATAAGAATATGCACCGACGTAGTGCTAGCCCATAGCAAGCATTGCATTGCACCGACCATGAAGGCTCATGTGCACCGACTTAAGGTGTGTGTGAGACGTACATATGCACCGACTCCAGGCCACCATGAGATGCAGGATAAGCAATGCACCGACCTAACACTTGCCAAGACTGCGTGCACAGAGAGTGGAATGCACAGACCTTAATGCCTATGAACGGTGACATGCACCGAGGTTGTTGAGCAGTCGGACTGACAAAAATGCACTAGCCTTAGACAAAACATAAGTGCACCGACTAAACTGATGCGTAGACATGCTTAAACCCAATGCAGCAAGCAAAATAGTGCACAGAACAATGCACCAACCTAAAGCTGCAATTGAATGCTCTTCAGTTAAATCATCATCAAGGCATACAGATCAAGCACTCAAGCATAGATTAATCATGCAATCTTATGTGGTGACACTAATGTTGCTATCATGAAAACATCACAACATCATCAAGGCACAGGGGGCACATCAGAGACAACACTATAAGAGGGTTAAATAAAAAGTTAGAATGCCCATTGAGGGCCATTATATAAATATACCACCATTGAAGTCATCCTACGTAATGGGGCTTCCTAAAGGACTAGTGAGTCTATATAAGGTCGTCATTTTCCTTTGCCACAAGGCCACTGTATACATATATAGCACCACCAATATATGCCACCAACCTAATCTACTAACCAATTAGTTGTGAAAACATACATCTCTTGAAGACATGACCCATATGTGACGGGGATGGGGCAGGGTCTTTCCAGCCAAAGGAAATAGCACCCCTGACCTGGGCGCTATTCCCAATGGGGCACCCTAACCCATGGCGCCATTTCCTTTTTGGTGAATTAAATATATATATGATATATATATGTAAGGACCAAAGGAAGTAACATCAACATGCATGGACATTATTCACTTAAACAAAGACCACCCGGGGAGGCATCATTTCCTGAGACTTGATGATTTAAGCAGTTAGTGGAAACAAGAACAACTTACGTTTGCTAGCAATGGACCCATGAGGGAACATGTACAGCAAGGATTTAGATCTGGTTTCCCATAGAGAGATTGTTTGCTATAAACAACTCTCCCCATCTGACGTAGAAACCTTACTGTCCACCTGCCATTTCTCTGCCACTATAGAGAAGGTTGTTTATGCCTTTCTCTTCTCCACCTGCTGAAGAGAAAGCTTAACATTTTCTCTTCACATGCAGGTTACGTACCACATCTTGCGGCTGGGAGATTGGCTGCAGAGGGCTTGGAAGGTTAGGATTCACGGTTAAACCACGTCAATCGCGTCAATAGGTAGGTGTTCTCAAGATCTAGCTTAACTAGTAGTTAATATAGGTTAATATGCATGCTAGTTAAACCTATCATAACCTTAGTTTGGTCATTTAAGTCAGGGGTATATCAAAAGATTTAGTGGGAAGGTTAGGCTACGCCTATCTGAAACACTAAATCTTACGTGAGTTGATTCTCCGCCAAGTACCCTGTGTACAGCATATGGTTTATATTCATAATATGTCCCAATTTCTTATAAATCAACCCATGTTTAAAAATTGATATCCATGAAATTAAACTCAAAAATTGTTGCATGAGCAAGATCTTACAATCCTGCAAATTTTCCATGTCTATCTATGTCTTTATTTCCTTATTCTGTGAACATGTTTAAATAATGAACAGTAAAGTTACGTGATTAGTAGCCACATGTTTAGGAATTTTATCTATTGAACCAAATAATGAAATTCTTGCATGAGCATGACTTTGGAATCCTCAGATTTTTCTCTATTTAACCATGTCCTTAAAACTTGATTTACCAAAACTTCAATTTTATGAACAGTAACATGTGTCTTAAATGCACAGATTCTGGTGTGTAGAATGCCTTGAAAGAAGGGCGCCCCTGGCTTGGGCGCCATTTCATGAGAAGGGCGCCCCTACCAGGGGCGCCATTTAAAAAAAAATATATACTATGTGAAGGGCGCCTCTCCGAGAGGTCGCCCCATTCAGAAATCATGGTTGCCTCATGGTCGCCATTTCCTTGATCCTGAACAGATTTATAAATTGATCTAGTGTTTAAAAATCAATATCTATGACCTTAGGCCCTCATATTTCTGTAGGGAGGATGGTTTTGAAATCATGAGATTTTTCATTATCTAACCATGTCTTCATTTCTCGATTCCATAAAAATTTGCATGATGAATAGTGTTTCGAGTCTAATGGGAGCACCCTGGGAAGGGCGCCCCTGACCAGGGCGCCATTTCAATGGGGCGCCCTGGCCCAGGGCGCCATTTCCTCTGTGCTGTAAAACCCCCCTTGATCCGGTGATTAAGCCTGTTAAACCATGGTGATTAGCCCATTAGCCTGTTAAACCTGCTACCTTTTAAACCCCGCTGATTAACCTGTTAAACATGTTACCTATTCAACCTGTTACCTGTTAAACCCTGTTGATTAGCCTGTTACACTTGTTAAACCAGTAAACCTGTTAACCTGTTAATTACTTACCTTGTTAAGACTGATAGTTGTTAAACTTGTTAATTACAGAACCTGGTGATTACATATCCTGTCAAACCTTGTTAATTACATAGCCATCATTAAGCTAGTTAATCCTGTAGCATGTGAAATCACATAGCCTATTAAACCTATTTACAGTACGTATAAACCTGTTATCCTATTAGATGGTTAACCTTCTGAAATAGAGACTCTCCAGCTAGACTTTATTTACTGAAATAGAGACCCTCCGGGAAGACTCTATTTCAGCATTGAAATAGAGACTCTCCACGAAGACTCTATTTACTGAAATAGAGACCCTCCTTCAGCATTGATATAGAGACTCTCCGTGAAGACTCTATAAACTAAAATAGAGACCCTCCGGACAGACTCTATTTCAGCACTGAAATAGAGACTCTCCGCGAAGACTCTATTCAATGAAATAGAGACTCCTCACAAGGGCGCCATTTTCTTTGCCCCCCTTAAAATGGAGAAAAATTTTCAAAAAAAAATAAGAGACAGGAAATAGCGCCCCTGTACCAGGGCGCCATTTTCCCTGAGCCATCCTTGTGACCGAGAACCCCTAAAACATGTACTAAAACCCAGTAAACTCACTACTGAAAAATTGAAAAATTTTCATTAATGAAACCATGTAAACTCAAGATAGAAAACCCTTAAAGTTGATTTGGGCTTCAAAGTTTTAAACCCCTTAGATAAGGAAGCCAAGATCCACCAGACTTGCCTATGTGTCATGCATTTTAAGTAGCTTCGTCATAAATCATCATTTACATGTGATATCGTTCTTGAACTCTATTCTTGAAAATCTACCTTATAATCCTACAATGTGTAAAATTATTGAAATTCTATATTGGCTATATAAATGAGAGTGGATGTCAAAAAATATACATGAATGCTGTGCATATAAGGCCCGGTCTGGTCCTTGGGGGAGCACCCGAAGGTACTTGTGCCCATGGGAGTTTATTGACCACGGTGTTTGACATTGCACCGAAGTACTTGCTTGCTTGACTTGACTTGAGACATTCCCACTTGCTCTCACGTGACATGCTTGACTCGCTTGACATGAATGGCTTGGCCCGAAAAAGGGCAATTTACTTGCTTGAATGAAATGAATGAACTAGCCAATTCTATCATACTACTTGCTATTACACGAGCTTTAAATCACTTGCTTGAATACTGATTTTCCCCTTCGTGGAAGGGCTTGCTCGAATGTTAAATTCTTGAAATACTTGATTGAATACTGATTTCTTGGAAATACATGGCAATTACTTGCTAGTTCTTTATTGATACAGCTTATTAAAATTCATGTGGTACTCTCTTGATACAATTCTTGATATTCTTACTTGATCCAACATGCATCATTATACCGCATGAACTTGTAATTAACTTAAAGATTGTTAGAGCTTGAGATATAAATACTACTGAGCGATTCGCTCATCCAGTTGCAATTCTAACATTTTTCAAGAAATTTGGATATCGACTATCACCCGGATAGGAATGATACCGAGTTATGAGTGCTAGAGTCACCAATTGGTGTACCGTCAACTAGTCTTGTGTCTTACCTTGTATTTTCTAAGTTATTGTTAAGGCTTGTAATCGTGTGGTACATTTCGGTCAGTTATAATTAAGTTGGATTGGATTATGCCAAAATATGTAGCATTATGAATTAATTTGGGATGTTATTATTCTGGTTAAATAATTGTCATCTTGGACTATGGTATTATGTTCAACCTTTAAGTTAGCAATAGAATTACCGAGTACTATGCGCGCTCTGACTTTACACGAATGACACGATCTATATAGACGCGTCATGCATCCGGGTATCTTCCGCGCTCAGGGCGTGACAATAAATATACCGTTGACCTGGACCTTTCATCCTCATTAACGATTAAACATATCTTTGCTTCAGCATTTAACCAATGTCGATGAATAAACCACCTTTCGATTTTCGTCATCAACGGCAAAATCGATGAACATACCGTTGACCTGGACCTTTCGTCCTCGTTAATGATTAAACCTATCTTTGCTTCGGCATTTAACCAATGTCGATGAATAAACCACCTTTCGATTTTCGTCATCAACGGCAAAATCGATGAACATACCGTTGACCTGGACCTTTCGTCCTCGTTAATGATTAAATCTATCTTTGCTTCGACATTTAACAAATGGCAATGAAAAATCCAACATCGATCATCATTATCATCGGCGAAATCGGTGAGTACACCGTTGACCTGGACCTTTCATCCTCGTTAACGATTAAACCTATCTTTGCTTTGGCATTTAGCCAATGCCGATGAACAAACCAACATCAATCCTCGTCATCATCGATGAAATCGGTGAATACACCGTTGACTTGGACCTTTCGTCCTCGTTAACGATTAAACCTATCTTTGCTTCGGCATTTATTTAATGCCGATGAACAAACCAACATCGATCCTCGTCATCATCGGTGAAATCGATGAATATACCGTTGACCTGAGCCTTCCGTCCTTGTTGACGATTAAACCTCACTTTGCTTCGGCATTTGACCAGTGCCGATGAATAAACCAATTTCGATCCTTGTCATCATCGATGAGATCGTTAAACAAACCTGTGACTTAGACCTTCCGTCCTTGTCAATGAGCAAACATCCTTTTGCTTCGGCATTTAATCAATGCCAATGAACAAACAAACAAGCCCCGTCAATCTCTGACACCTTATCGGCACTGACAAACACACCCCTCGATCCAGACCTTCTGTCCAAGATCATCAAAGAAATCTCCTTGCTTTAACACTAGCCCGGTGTCAACGATCACACCAAACCACTGTCAGGCACCTTGTTAAGGACTGAAAAATATGCCGTATCACCAAAAAAAATGGGGCTTAAAATAGAGGTGCCCCGCTGGACTTGTTCGGATATCCTGAACAAGGGAAAAATGGCTATAACCTGGCTGTGGTGAAAACCCAAAAGGACGCTGCGGGCAAAATAGGGTACCCTGTCACGCGAAAACTCGTGAGGGTGCATGGGCAAAAGCAAGAAGGGGCTTGCTCCGGTGAAAATTCGAAAGGACGCTTGGGTCAGTAATGTGGTAATATAAAAGAAAATTTTCTCTCTCTACCCATCATCGCGAAAATCTCGAATGGGACGCTCATCGTATGTCCCGCCGAAGGTCCGAAACGCTCAATCCCCTCGGCATCGGCCTTACGCCTACGCTGCTGAAATCACTCCCTTTCCTTTGGCATTTAACCAATGTCGATGAATAAACCTACCTTCGATTCTTGTCATCATCGGTGAGATTGATGAACAAATCGTCGACTCGGACCTTTCGTCCCCGTCGATAAATAAACCTTTTCTTGCTTCGGCATCTAACCTGTGCCGATGAATGTGATACCTTCGATTCTCGTTATCATCGATGAGATAGATGAACAAACCATCGACTCGGACCTTTCGTCCCCGTCGATAAACAAACCCTCCTTGCTTCGGCATCTAACCCATGCCGATGAATGTGCTACCTTCGATTCTCATCATCATCGACGAGATCGATGAACAAACCGTCGACTCGGACCTTTCGTCACCATCGATAAGCAAACCCTCCTTGCTTCGACATCTAACCCATGCCGATAAATGTGCTACCTTCGATTCTCATCATCATCAATGAGATCACTTAACAAATCGTCGACTCAGACCTTTCATCCCCGTCGATAAACAAACCCTCCTTGCTTCGGCATCTGACCCATATATGTCGGTGAATATGCTACCTTCGATTCTCGTCATCATCGGCGAGATCGATGAACAAGCCATCGACTCAGACCTTTCATCCTCGTCGATAAACAAATCATCCTTGCTTCGGCATCTGACCCATGCCGGTGAATATGCTACCTTCGATTCTCGTCATCATCGACAAGATCAATGAACAAGCGGGTGACTCAGACCTTTCGTCCCCATCAAGAAACAAACCTTCTTTGCTTCGGCATTTAACCAATGTCGATGAATATGTCACCTTCGATCTTCATCTTCATCGGCAAGATCGATAAACAAACCTTTGACTTACACTTTTCATCCGTGTCAATAAACAAAACCTCTTTTGCTTCGGCATATACCCAATGCCGATGAATAAGTCATTGTTAGCCCTTCGACATCATCGTCGGGGTTGACGCATAAACCCTTCAGTATAGACCTTACGCCTATACTTCTAAAACAAAACCTTCTTTGCTTCGGTATATACACCATGCCGATGAATAAACCATTGTTAACCCTTCAACATCATTGTCAGGGTTGATGCATAAACCCTTTAGTATAGACCTTACACCTATACTGTTAAAACAAAACCTTCTTTGTTTCAGCATATACACCATAGCATGGGCTTCCATGCCTTTGCTTGAACGAGTGTTTTCCTTTACCTTTGTTAGTTCATCGAGCCCTAGCATTGTTAGTAGGGTCGATGCTTGACCCAACCATGCCAGGCATCATGCCTGAACTACCAAAGTTAAACCCTATTCCACAAGGCTTATATCCTAGGCCAATAAAGCACTCATGAGGTGGTGGAGCGACTCCCTCATCCTTTCTCTGAAAGGGTGAGCGCTCTCCTATATTTGTGTATAGCATTTCCCTCTAAGGGTAGCAATACCCTTTACCATTCACAACCCCATGATTATTAAGGCGGGAAGTAAAGTGACAATGAAATACAAAAAATAAAGGAAGCCAAAGACAAGTGGACAAATGGAAGCAAAGCTTGTTTTCACTATGGTAATGATAAGGGTACAATGAAGCTCCCTTAAGGGAACAAAATTACACAAGGGTGGCTAGGGACGGCAAAATATGTCTTAAAATCTAAAAGCCCTACAGATGGCGCCCCTATCTGCTCCTGGAAGCGTGCCTCTTTAGCTTGAAGCCTATTCAGCTCCTCTTGAAGTGAGGTGACCTGGACTTCTTCCACTGTCAGCTCCTCAGTCTTCTGGACAGTCGCTTGCTCCAAAAACTCCAGTTCTTTATCAATAGCAGCCAGCTCAGCTTGCAACTCCTCCACCCTGCCCCTCAAAAATTGAGCGCACTCGGATGCACCTGCAATGACCTTGCGGCGCACTGCTATGGATGACTTTAGGGGTTCTAAAGCTGCCTGGCATTTAGCTTGTTGCATCTTTATAGCGGTCCGTCGGTCGCCCGTGACACGCCCCAAATAATTTTGATGGTTCACAAATCTTAGCAATAAGGTCACCCGCTGAGTCCATATTTCCAATGGGCACCCCAGCGCCTGGAGGCCAATCAAGAGGCGTTTTGCTATCTCTTTCAACTGGGCATATGTCAAGTCTAGATTTGACAATATTATTTGTCAATTCATCTATAAGTTCTGCCAGACAAGTTCATCTGAAGATGTAAGCCCGAATGTTGGTGCCGGCGGGAGGTAGAACTCAACTTCACTATTGACCGCAACCCATAAATCAGTATCAGTGGCCGAAGAAGAGGAAGGCATAGTCGATAATTGTACTATAGCTTGTAGTTCGGCCACGGCCTCTTGTGTAGTGGGTGTGGCTTCCTCTGGCATAATCTCACCGGGCAATTTTGGAGCTACCCTGGACTCAGGTTCAACACCCCGCTCTTCAATGCTCAGGAGCGCCAGAATGGACACCTGTATTGCTACAGCTGTGAAAGCTGAAGCTCGGGCAGAGTCTACTTCAGGCCTCAATTCAAGAGTGTGGCCAAGTTCTGAAGTTTCATCCTGTGTATTTGGGTCAATCAGCCCTATGTCAACCCCGGGTAGAGCTCTGATAGCCACAGGCCGTAGTACGGGCACAGTGTCTTTGGAAGTTGCAGGCGCGACAGGTGAAGGACCTAATGCTTGAACCGGAGGAACGCTGCTAATTTCAGGAGCTAGTGTTTGGGCAGGAATGGCTAGCACCTGAGAAGTCCAAGATAAACAGAAAGGGTTAGATAGTCCTACCCACTGAATAAAAGATAATGAAGAATCAAGAAGTAGAACTCACCCCAGTGATCACTGGGTCCTATGTCATTAGTTGAGTAGCAGGCTCGGCAGGATGCGCCTCGGCACTAGCTTCCTCGGTCACCTTCAAAGAAGCTTCTTCAGTGTTGGAGACCCAAATGATAAGCCTGGGTGGGCTAAACATGGGGAGATCACTTGTTAAGATATTGTAGGATGGAGAACCTCCCCCAGCAATTTTAGCATCGCCCTCATCACCAGAATAACCGTAGTCCATTGGTTCTTCAGATGAAGAGGATGAGGTTTCAGTGGAGCTCTCCACTTCACCACTTGGCCTTCGTCTAGTTTCTATCCCACCTTGGGTGGCCTCTTCAGCTACCCCAGCCTCAAACTGCAAAGATGCGCAAGTGGTAACACGTCGCGTCGGGGCTGCTACTTCTTTCAATGCTGTCCGTTGCCCCCTTCAAAGTAAAGGAGCGTTTGGGAGCTGAACTGTGGTTTCAAGCAAAATTTCAGAGGCCCCTGAAACACAATATGAAGAAGAGAATGAGACAAAGAAGAAATTATAGACTCTAAAAGAGTTCAGAAATGAAGTCATTAAACTTACCTCCTACTTCATCAGCTGGGGTAGGAGAAGGAAAAGTCTCCCTCCTGAGGCTCTGAGTAGGGGCTTCTATTTTAGCCCCGCTTATTCCGGTCACACCGGTAGCATCTGCGGTGATTTGAGCTGGTGCAACTATTGTTACTATAAAAAGTAAAGGGTCAAGCTCTGATGTCAATCATCAAACATGAAATGTATGTATGCGTGATATACCTTCCACTACAGATGATGTAGTGTGGGAAGTAGCGAATTCATCAAATGATGGTACCAAAGGTAGAGGAACTTCAGCGCCAGCAACGGTGGGGGCCGGTTCCTCGATTATAGCTCGCCGAGCTTTCTTTGCCCGCGTAACCATTATTTTAACAGGCGACACCTTCCTCTTACCCTTGTCCCCAGGGGGGAATGGAGTAGTAGTGGGAGCAAGAGTCAGAATGTCAAAATGGGTCAGCTTTTGAGCCCGTGAAATGAGCCGGCAATAATGGCCCTGTTGCTGGATATCAGGTCTATCTGCAAAAAGAAAAAGAAGCATATGTGTCAGATCACAACATAGCAAAAAAGATGCTTGCTGGCTAAAGCCACATGAACAAATTGTACCTGCTGGCCTTGTGTAGAAACGAGAGAGTGGCCAATAGAACAGGGCCAGTTCCTTGTCTCGAGAAGATGCTTCTCGAATATGCCAGCATATGTCTCCAATGGTCTCGCAACGATCCGCCGGGTATGCAAGGTCCGGGTGCTGACACGAAGCGAGGCAATGATATAAGCTGAAGTGGTCCATGCCCCACCCATTGGCATACTTGAAAGAAATAAACAATGGCTGGCCCAGTACTGCCTCAGCTGGACTATTAATGCTCAGACTGTGGATGTTCATGAGAACAAAGAGCCACTAGCTCTGGCGATAATATGTCTCAGTCCGGTCTTATCTTCTTATAAAGGCCCAGTATGGGCAATGTCGATCGGCTTCATAACCCCATGGGACAACGGAAGGCATGGGCTCCTCCATAGGCAGTGGAAATTTTTGCATATCTAGCCGGGCACCCCCAGCTTGGCACAACCCTTTGAGGGTTCGATGGAAATCATCTCTATTAACAGTTGGAAGTTGTGGCGATGGCTTCCAGTCTGTTTCTTTACGACCTTTCGGGCTTCGATATACACCTCTACCTCTTTCGTCCTCTGAGACAAGAGCCTTCTAAGGTGAGTCTCATCTATATCAAACACAGGCGCGGCCTGGCTATTCAAGAATTTTCGCTCTGCAGCGTCCCAGCACTCAGTTTTGAAATTTCTATAAAAGCTCGTCTGGGCATTCCACCACTTTATGTATTCAGCGGTGATCCGTGGAATGCACCCGGGAGTGGGGACTCTGAACGTGTAAGGGTCTCTCCGGTGAAAGAAATCCCACCATGTTCGCCCCTCCTCAGCAACAGAGGCACCTTGTTTTGTTCTGCTTTCTAGAGCGAATTTTGCAGACGGTGGGGGAATGTGTTGGTCATACCTAAAATTTCGCCTAAATCTAAATGGGTAATAGGGCTTTAAATACATATTGCCGCCCTTCCTAAAAATCAACACACTGGGATGGATGGCCAACGTCCAGTCAACTAGCTCATGCTCTAAGATGGGTCGAGATACTAATGAACCTGAGACGGGATGAAGATATGTCTTTGTCTCCTCCATTTTGCACTCACGGAAATGGTTGATCAATGGACTAGAGTGCGCCGCCAAGCTCCAGAAATGAATTGTGCCCGGGGAATTCATAGGAACTTTGGTCAGTCTACCCCAAATGGAAAAGTGCTGCTACGTGGCCAGGCCCGGTTCTGTCTAGCGAACTCAAGCATACGCGAAAATAATGTTGGCGCCTGAAGAGTCCTCGGGGAGAAATCTGGAAATAGCGTGCAGACCCACGCATTAAAGAAATGAAGGGACCCTATCGTCCGAAGACTCTGGGGAATGCGCGATTAGTGAAGCTCCCCCAGTATCTTGTATATAAGACATAAGGCCGCTGGACAAAGTGACAATTTCATACCGCAGGTCATCTGGCAAGTGGGGTAAATGGCCTCTGGGTGAATGGCCGTTTCATCCCCATGAGGGAGGGTGAATGAGTAGATCTAGTAAGTCAAGAAAGCCGCACAATGAGTGACAGCATCCACCCCTGCCAGATTTGGCCCTCCTCGTTGCCCCTGTTGCATGGAAGATGGGAGATCGGCCTTTTACCGAGCACGCCAAGTCAACTATGTTGCTGCTGGCACTACTGAAGGGTAGTCTGCGTGCTTGGAGGCGCCCTAGAAGAAAATTTGAATCCACATGCCCATGGGGACCTTCTTCCTGTCTCCTTTCTTCCTGGTATGGGACGAGGAAGCTTTAGAAGGGTCTTCATAATAGGACGAGCATAATGTCCTATATACTTTCATCAGGTACCGATACGTAAAATTGATAAAGTATCGGCCTTCTCCATTCGATTCATCCTTCAGAAGGTCTGCCTGACACACCTCTTCGTAAGGCTCACAGTCAATGGGTAGCCTACTCAGCTATGAAAGACTCCACAAGTCCAAAGTAGTTTCACCCTCTGCTGTGTAGAAGGTTTTGAATTAATGGCTGAATACTTCAATGAGGCCGCAACATAATCCCTTAGAAATGGGATATCTGAAGTGGGAGGCATAGACACTATGGAATACTCCTGCTCTTATCAAAATAGGGGCATATTCCTTCAGCACATAGTCCGTAAATTCGACTGCCCCGGCTCTGAAGGAATGAGAATCTGCTACCTTGAAGTCAGCAAACCAACCTACTGCAGTTGATGTTTGAACTGCACAGCCAAGCAGTCCAGAATGAAGGGTTCCTCTCTGAAGCCCCACTTCAAGGGTACTAAAAACAAATCGAAGCTGGACCTATCTTTCTGCACCAACCCGACAACATTATTCCATCGTGCTGGTGTGAATTCAGGGGCTTGGGTCAACATATTCTCAGACGGTGTTAGCTCTGCCAGGCCCAATACTACCCCCCATTTGCGGGGTTCACAAGGAAGATAAACGGCTTCACCCCACTGAACTATTCCTTTGAGGCTCTCTTGTTCCCAAAAGATTGCTGCTTCAACCTATCGGGCCAATAATACACCCCTCCTACTATCAATGTTGAATTTGTTGATGAAAGGGAGAAGGCGTTTGTCCTTGGGATGGTCGTCACGATAGTTTCCACTACGGTTGAAGATAAAAACACCTCCTCCTCTAGCCAAAATTCGTTCCGTAGGCATGGTGTCTGTCTCAGAGTCAGACGATTCTGCAACCACAGCAATCCTCTTGTGACCCCAGTTGAATTCATTAACATTTGCCCATGTTACAATGGGGCCGAAGGAGTCCACCACAGGGACACGCGCTGAAGCCATTGCACCTGACCGGAGGTTGCCAAAGAAGCAAAGTTAGAGTAAAAAGTTTGCAAAATACATAGAACAAAATCCGAGAAAATTTCGGCAGAGTCTCCCCTTGACCCGAGGCTGCCAAAGAAGAAATAGGAAGTTCATGCACACCCGTAGGGTGAGATGGCCCCTAAAAACAAGCCGTAGGATAAATGCCTAGGCTTTTTGCAAAGGGAGTAGCACACCTCTGAGCTCCCTAACACTATGAAGTAGAAGAGAAAACGAGAGTGGCCGTCGTGTGCTCGAGTCGCCGTGAGCAAGTGGGGAAGAGGGACGCCGTGTGCCCTTGCCGCCATGTGCTCACACCGTCGTGAAGGGGTGAAGGAAAGGACCGCCAGGTGACCTAGCCGCCGAGAAGAGACAAGGGAGAGAGGGAGGCCGCCGTAAGGAGTTTTGCTGCCGAAGAAGGAGTGGTTTTCTCCCTCTCAAGCCCTTTAAAAGAAAAGAAGAATGGGGCCTCCGGATCGCCCGCGTTGTGCCGCTAGAACAGACGCACTAGCCGCCGGATCGAGGCGTCCACCTCGTGCAACCATATAGCGTGCTTTGGCCGCCGTATCGCGTGTTCTGGCCACCGTATCAAGCGTCTGGCCGCCGTATCAATTGTTTGGCCGCCAGATCATTAGCCCAAGGGCATTTGGTCAACCTGGTGGCTCTGTCTATACACACTAAGGCCCATTTAGGCCTATTTAACCCGAATTATAAGAGATGAAATGAAGAACAAACAATCCCGTGGGATGTCAAATAATGAGAAACGGATGTCACACCCGCAGGCCCCGCATCACTCATTCTTCGTTTACGTCACATGTTGGTGGGGGGCATTTGTTGACACCCAAAATATGATACGGATATGCGATGCCGGTTAATTGTGGTCAACAGTCGCAATCTGCAGATAGAAGATGCCTTCTTAAGCCACCGATGCTTGGAAAATAGAACGGCAACCAAGTCATGCCGAAGAAATCCTCTCAAGTAAAGGAATGAGCCCCGAAGCAAGCGTCAAAGGGTTCCAGCTCCATCAATAGACGAGAGGAGCCCACTACAATTTAAGAATGACACCCGGCCACGCCTTTACGGCAAAGCCACTATCCGGTGAGAGCGCTGTCCGCCACGGAAGCGATCTAGCGGAATAAACCCCAAGAGAACTAGTCCTTACAAGATGAAAGAACTTCCGGGAAATCATCCGCACGATTAAACCCTTGTTGTGGGCTTCCGATCATAAGATGAGGCTGCACCGAGACTCAGGATGAGCTCGAGATCAACCCGAAGAATTTCTGGAGTTATTATGAAGTACGGCGGTCCCCATGGCCCCCTACGGCATCGAGCGTCATCAAAAGAAAAAGAAAAAAAATCAGAATATTCAGTATATGAATGGACGGCTAAACTGGACCAAAATAGCATAAAAATGGGTTAAACGGGCTAAATGGGCCCAAGAGAGACAAATGAGCTGGCGGCCTATGTGAGCTCGCGGCTGGGAGCACTGATTGCCGCTAGATCGCCCAACTCCCGCCTCTAGCCACCGTCTGAAGCTGCAGCCTCTTTAAATAACAGTGATTTGAAGAAAGATAAAGAAGTCCGAAGATACAGAACGAAGAGAAAAGAGCGGAGACGATCGAAGAGAGACCTACACGCACCCAGTTCACTAGCGCTTGAGAGTGAGGTGGGTCTCCGCTGGTTAAGGTCTGTATTGGGTTCCAATTCCCCCTTTCCATTATGTTTTTCTTCCCTTTTTCTCTGCAATAGATGTAGTTTCTTTTTCTCTCTTTCTTTCGTTCCGATGTGGTGATGTCTTTCCCCAGAGAATGGTAAAAAAACTGAGGTTCGATTAAGTGTTTACTGCCTTCTGTGTTCTCTTCCCCCACTCATTCCTTCCCTATTCGTAATCAATGACTTGCCTCCGTATGTTTAATTCATTTTGTCAATTGTTCACTATATTTCCCAACCCCTAACTCAAGCGACTTCTCCGTTGCCCCAAAGGGTAGATGAATATCTGCTCTATTTGAGTTGCTGTCTAATAACTAATCATCCTCCCCAACGGAGGGCAGAGGTTTATCTTCTATGATATGATCTCTGCTCATTCCACCTTCGGGGAACAACTGTTTGATCTTCATCGTTCGATACGATCCCCTGTTGATTAACCACTCCCAGGTGATGGTATAAGGTCATCAGAGGATTCGGTCCTCTGCAGAGCACTTCAATTGCATGCCGTTTCTCGTTCTCTGCAAACAGGATCTCCCCTTTCGGATGTTTTCCTTCTCAGTACCTCTCCGGATGGTTTTCCGTTACCCAATATTTGAAACGGTCTTCTTCGTATGCACGACGAGGGGAGGGTCAATAAACTGCCCTTGCTGTGGGCTACAGATACTCTGCGTTTGCTTATGACGGGCATAAATCTTAGATTTCTAATTCAAGACCCTATTATATGTTGCCAGAGGTTCATCAATACTCTCTAGATGTGATCCTTGAGCAGCCTAAACAAAGGGCATAAATAGTTTTTTTTTCACTGCTAATTTACCCTTTCACCACACTCTGTTTTCTGCATGAACAGGCTTGGAGAAGTGATCCGACGGCCACAGGGGCGCGCGCTAGCCGCCAGATCACCATCCTTCCCAATTGCCGCAGGACCATCTGTTTGGTATGGCCGCCAGATCACTTAATCACTTTTATATACGTATATACACATATAGCCGCCGGGTCACTCGATCTTCTTAGATGTATATGGATACATATAGCCGCCAGATCGCCATTTGACCCCCTTGCCGCCAGACCGCTTGGCTGGTTGGCTGCCAGATCATTTGATTATTCCATTTAATATGTGTTGTTGCCAGACTACTTGTTTTCCTGGCCGCCAGATCAATTATACATATGTAGGTATAGCCGCCGAACTCATTGGTTTGTTGGCCGCCGTATCACCCGTGCCTAACCCCAGCCGTCGGATCACTTGGGTTGCTTCTTGGCCGCCGGATCACTCTCGCTGGCTGTCCAATCAAGAGTCTTCTCATGTAAAGGCCGCCAGACCACCTGTTTTCCCTGTTTCTTGAGTCAAAATCTTTATTTAGCCTAGCCCACCATTTGCAGGGGTTTGCTAAGTCTTGCAACATGACCCCCGGTCAGTAAAATGGGCATAAACAGTGTCTTTCCCTCCTCGTTTTCATATATTCAAGTTTTCCTATCACTCCCTGAGTGGAGAATAAATCACCTTATAGGTATATAGTGTCCCGATCTCGTAAAACCCATTGACCCGTAGTTATATCGGTGCTCCCTGGAGCCCTTATGTATATGCCGTAATGGTCCTCAGGGTTAATATAGTCGACAGTTGTAATCTATGACCCTTAGGATGATGCAATCTCTCGATGGGTGAGTCCTCGGAGATTTGTCTTCATTATGGGATCTGGGCTGTCATTGTGGCATGCTCGTCTCTTACGGAGTTCATCTCAACCCACTGTGGACGAACCTCCTATATATTTCCCCCGATACATTTTAGGGTAGGGAGAGATGCTGTCGAAATCTACTCACCTTGCAACTTTTCCGTTTATTTTCTTTTTCATTATGAACTCAGGTTTAAGCATTTCTAATATCAATGAATGACAGATGTTGAACAATAATAATAAAAAAAAGATAAACACGGGGGTAGCATTAGCACTTTGCGCTAACAAAGGGGGAAAGAAAAGAATAAGAAAATAAAAGAAATGTGCAATAAGAGTGCATACACCCCTTTGCCGGGTCATCTCTGTCCTCCCCCTGTTCCAACTCATCTGTGGTTGCTTATGCACGAGGAAATAAAAAGATAATAATATGATAAAAATATATAAATAAATAAATGAAAATGGACAGTGAGATAATAACAGATGCAACGGTTGAATGAACGATAATAACAATTATATCGAAATAAATTTGAGCATGCTTCTACATATATATCTATCGTATTATATGTGCATGCATGCCTCGACTTGTTGGTATATCAAATGGTGAAATATGGAAGGTCAGATTAAGTCTGACTGGAAACTATCACTAAGCGTAAGGTGATCTTTGGATTCAAGTCCACCGCCATGTACCGTAAGTCAATTTGATAAATACTGTCGTGTCCTGTCACTAAGTGTATGCTTAATTCCCATCTTGCATGATGAACATTCTTCATCTTTCGCACTCGTCTGCATTTGATTTACCTCGGAGGTTACTTTACCTTGGCGATTAATCAAGGGTTTTCCTTCTTTCGGAAGGATGTAATTAACGTCATAACCTTTATGGTATGACGGACTTCGTATATATCCCAACACGATCACCCACTATTATCTGATCAGTCAGATGGTGCGTATAATAAATTTGTCACGAATGTGACTAGTAAATCTCACGCTTAAATAAAAATTCTCAATAAATAAATAAATAAAGTAAATAAACGATGAAATAAATCCCATTCCCACACCACAAGATATGAAAAGTAGAGAAATAAAACTTAAAATGAAGGAGGGAAGGTTTGGATACTTACTTGAAGAGCGATCCCTCGTCCCCCCTTTTTTGTGGAAATAAATGACTCGATGAAAAAAAAAGTAAGGAGAGAAAGGAGAACTTGCCTCTGATTTTTTTTTATTTTTTTTCTTTATTTTCGGACTTCCTTTCTTTTGGAGGAGGACTTTCGCTTACAGATTTCTACTTTCCCTGACAGTTATTTTCTCTGGATTTTCTACTTTCTATCCTCTGCACTTACGCTTCTATCTTCTGCGAAAGATTTTCTGACAGATAGTTTTTCTATATTTCTGGAATTAATTTTTCTCCAATTTTTCTTCTTTTTTTTCTGTAAAAATAAGAAAAAAGAGAGATATTAGTACACTATATACACAAGGAAAATAAAGTTCTTAGATCAAAAATCATCATTACTCCTCGACAACGGCATCAAAAATTGACTACGCGAAAATTCATCGTTCAAAACATGCATATCAATTTTAAAAGTTTTAACTCGCACTACATTAAAGAGAGACGTAATATAATGTCGAGAAGGGTCGAATCCATAGGGAAGGAGAGACTTTAAAGTTAAGAACTTTATATTCCCTTAGAAAAACGTTTGTGATTTGATTGTTCAAAGAAAAATGATGAAACGACAAACAGTCCTAACAATGAATCACGAGTACCTATGACTATGCACTTATGCTATAGAAAATAATTGCACAAAGTAAAGGAGAAGAGATAGAAGAAGGAGATAGAGAGGGAAGATGAGCAAGAACTAAATCAAACAAATAACTTCTTTCATTGATTTAAAGAAAAGAGTACATGGAAGCGAGACAAAATGACACCCAAGATGCAATGGAACTACAATGAAATAAAATGACTCAAAGACACTAGAAATATGAAAAGTCTAGAATGTGAAGATGGTGGTAGCAATGATGATGATGGTGCCGTCCCCTATTGGCCTTGGATCACGAAACACCTTGCAAGGATGATGTCGTCTACACTGGGAGACAGTCGCCTTCGCCTTTGGAGCCACCTATGGAGGATGTTACGTAGAGGGAGAAGAAATATCTAGGGGGAGAGGGAGAGAGGGATATGGAGAGGTAAGGAAGAGGTAGAGGTGAGGCTATGGTGATCTATATGTGAGGGAGATAGAGGTGGCTAGAAGAGAAGTAGAAGGAGATGGTGATCTAGGGTGCACTAGGGTGAGAAAAGAGGAAGAAGATGAAAGAGGGAGGCTAAGGGCGCACTAGGGTTGAGAGGGAGAGATGGTGGACGGCCTAGGGAGGGGTGAAGAAGGCTAGGGGCGAACTAGGGTTGAGGGGGAGAGGCTAAATGGTTTAGGAAATTTTTCTAGCAAGCCAAAAATTCAAGACCCTTTTTTTCTCCAAGGAATGGGGTATTTATAGGCAAAATAAGGTCAATGAAAGGTGGAGATTGCATCAAAAGAATATGGATGGTTGGGATATAGGGAGAATGTGATGAATGGGGGAGAGAAAGAGGAGGAGGGCGCCCCCCCTTCAAAGTTTCCTAATTGGGTGGGATTCTCCCCCTCCCCCTATTTTCCTCCTTGATTTTCTCCTCATTATCCTCCTTGATTCTCTCCTTTTAAAACTTTGAATTTTCTTTTCCCTCTAACAAAAATAGGTGGCGACTGCATTGACTTGGTCAAAATTGAAGGGAGAGAGAAGAGGGTGCCCTAGGGCTTCCCCCCAGGGGTCGAGACCGTTTTGCCCCTAGTTCTTCATGCATATGCCTTCAATGTCTTGCACACATATAATTATGATTTAATCTATAAAAAATATCATAATGTGCACATAAATCACAAATGCTCATAATTATGTAATGGAGAATTAATGCTCATAGGCCTCAACTCCAATTTATTAAATGATATCACCAAATTAATCAATTTACGTGAAAGACAATTTATACGCGAGTTAAGGCTAACTATGAAATATGCATAATTACCTAATTATATACACATAAAATGGTGTGTGTGAAATGAATTATCATAGAAAATGGGACACTTATCACACGTCAAGGCGGGGAATGCGCAGAACCTCCGCCTTGAAGCGGTTAATATAGGCCCGCAGCTTTTCCCCCAAAGCCTGCTTGAGCGCCAGGAGTCCCGCAATCGACCTTGCAAGACTGCTCTCGGTGAAACTTTCCTTGAACAATCGCTCGAACTATCGGAAGTTGGTGATGCTTCCGAGGGCAAGGGCTCGGAACCAAGCTTCAGCCCCTTACACCAGAGTAGTGGCAAAGGCCTGGCATTTGATCGGGTCTGATGCCCCCAGTAGGGTCATCAGGGCATCAAAACTGTCAAAATGGTCGGCCGGGTCTCCCAGGCCATCGTAAGACTTAAAGGACGAAAGTGGGATCCTGGGTGACAACCTGGCTTCCAAAATTTCAAGGGAGAATGGGGATTGCTCCTCATCCTCCTTTTTCACGAAGCTCTATTACAGAGCTCGGAGTGCTCATTCTTATTCTGTGAATCACCGCTCAAAGTTCCAAAGCTGGAGGGTAAGCTCCGGATGGGTACGAGAGGGAACTGGGGGACTCCGAGTGTGCTCACCCTCTTCTCCATGTCACCACACGACAGGAGTGACGGTCATCGCCGGTGGAGCAAGTGTTGGCACTCAAAATATCACTCGCGGCAATCAAGCCTCAAAGATGAATGCCACGGCCCACTGAAGCACAGAAACCGATAAATATCAACATATTGAAGACTTCTCAAGCTGTCAGAGCCTCGAGTCACCCGGGATGAACGCTAGAGACTTTGCCTCAGGAAAAGTCGAGATGAATCCACAACCAACCGGCAGTGCGACCAAGCCTACCCAATGAACCGGCATCGACTCCGTCGTGCCGCATACACTACACCCGTAGTCCGACCAAGGACGACGGCCTACCCGGTGGCTTGCCACCTCATGAAAGACTCTCCTGAGATGGAAGAACTCCCTTGGCTTTTCAGAACAGAGGACCGAGGGCTCTGTCGGTGGAAGATCCCGGCTACCTGGCACAAGTACGGCTTCTCGCCAAGTTGGGTCTATTAGTGGCCGAATGATCGCCCGGCCTGGGCGGAACTATCCCGGGTGTCACCCTGCCCTCCAAGAAGCTTCGAGCACAAAACATGCCGAGCCAACAACACGAATCATAGTGTCGAGGGCCGTGTCAGTGAAAAACCCGCGTGTTCAAGCAAAAGACGTTCGAGGCTCCGAGAAGGGCCATACGTCATCCTGAGAGCTTCGACGAGGCATCCCGTCGAGGTTTCAAAGAACTGTGGCAAGATGAATGTTCACGGTGATTCCCGGAATCATCTCCGGACTCACCGGCTAACCCGTGACGAGCGGGGATGCTAATACGGCGCGCCCTAAACCGGTGCCCCCCCTTTATCCGGCGCCCTCTTATTCCGGTGCGCAAAAAGCTTCATAGGCCCCTCTCCCCGGCGTGCCATTCTCCACGCCGGATTAACCCCCGAAAGTGCCTGCATAAAAGGCCATTCAAAAATAGAATAAAAGAAGAGGAGGTTTTTTGAAAGAAGAAGAATTAGAAGAAAAGAGAGAGAGTCGGGGAGCCAATCACCTTCAAGGGAGAAAGGGTTTCCTTGCGAGAGAAGCAGGGTTCTCACCGGGCGTTCCCCCCTCGCCACCGTCTTCCTCTCCGACTGGAGCCCTCCGGAGCCGGAGAAGTAGAAGAAGAGCCCGATACTCTGGTTTTGCCGGTGAAGTCTAGGTGGGTTCCGCGGATTGCTTCTCGAAGACCCCTCCTCTGTTTCCCCTTTCTACTGTCGTGTAAGTGAGGGGGAGAGAGGGGCGATGATACGAGCCCATCCTCCTTCCCCCCTCACCGTCTGTTCATCTGTTCATTCTTTCCCTATACGTCCCCTGTAACCCTTGGTGAGGACACGCGCCGCCTTTCTCGACGGAGCACGCGGAGCACGCCGGCATCTCTTTGGCTCGGCGACTACGGCATGGTTTAGAGGATCTTCTTTTACATGATGGCCATACCAGGCCTTGGTTTAGTCCCTGCGTGGACATGTTTATTCTTTATTGTGGACCTTTGTAGGCCAATTGGGGCCAATTAGACCTTTATTGGGTGTGCTAGGCTCATTGGTTGGGCAATAGGACTAGTGGGCCACTTCTTGGTCCAACCTTTTGGCCCATTAGGGTTTTGGGCGCCCCTCTCATCTCCTCCAAGAGGAGGAGGTGGCAGCCGCCCCACTCCTACTTTCTAGGAGTGGAGTGTGCGGCCCTCTCCTAGATTTTAGGAAGAGGGATGCGCACCCCCCTTTCCCTTCCCCATCCGGCCACCCCATCCCTCCTTTGGCCGCCCCCCCTTCCCCAATTCCCTCCTAGAATCTAGGAGTGGTGCGTCCCCCCCCTTTTCCCCCCTAGCCAATGTGCGCACCCCCCCTTTCCCCCATGCCACATTGCACACCCCCCCCCCTTTCCCTTGTGGCTAGGGTTTCAACCCTAGCCTTCCCCCTCCCCATATAAAAGATCTCTTGTATTTTCTTTAGAGAATTAATGAATAGATGAAATATTGATTGAGCAGCCATTTGCCTTGGAGAGGGCGACCCTCTCTTCCTCCTCTGCTCCTGCGACGGGAGCAACCCCGGGGTGCGACTCCCCATCCCCTCGGTGCGACGCCGAGGTTCTTCCTCCTTTCTACTTCATCTCTGGTTCGAGTTCGCGTGTTCCAGATTCGGCCCCGAGTTGCAGCGGCGTCCCCATCCGGTGCGGGTCAAATCCGAGCCCCTCCTTTTTTTGGTGGATACTTCTACGAGTTCGTCAGCGCGTGGGCTTTGGTTTCGCCTCGATCCGAGGTCGGCACCACCCGTGGCGAGTTTTCTCGTGAGCTAGCGCAAGAGCCTCCCTCTCTGCGCGCCCAGATCCACCCTCCTTCTTGCGAAAATCCCACAGGACGGACAACTCCGAGTTTGGAGCTGATTTCTTCAGGGTTTGTACCTCTCGTCGTCCTCTTTCCAACGCCGCCAACCTCGTCTCGTTCCGACGTCAGAGCTGTTCGTGGCGTCCGTTCCCGTGAGGTCGCGCGGGTCTGCCCAGTCCACCCGGTGCCAGGACAACCGGCGATTTCCAAAGTTCACAGCGTCCAACCACGACCAGATCTGATCGAGCTCTTTGGTCCGGACCTGCTGCTCTGCGTCCCCGACGTCCTCCCACAAGCGGGGCCTCGTTCGCCTACCGGAGCAGCGAGTTACCATTTTCCCCGCTCGACAGCGCAGTTCTGGGAGCAGATTCCTTGTCCCCACTTGCAGGTGCGGCCACGGCTTCCACGGACGGAATCTGAGCACGCCTTTTGGCCGAGGCTTCCTCCTGTGACCTAACTACACGCCCTCGCTGACGGCGCCCCAATCGGACTCCGGATCCATTCGTGGGAACGTTTACCACCGAGTCGCGCGTTGCTGCGATTCTGCCGATCGTCATCCGGACCCTCCTCGTGGCCAACCCTTCACCGAGTGCCGCCCGTCAGCCCGTGTATCGGCCGCCCCGAATGGAATTGTTGTAGCCTGTTATCTCCCTGCGAGGAGTGGGCACCATTGCTGGCTTGTACCTATTCTTTCATTGTGTGTATCGGGGTTGTCGGTCTCGGCCGGGGTTCCTTCCCCACGCCTAGGCGTGGAGGTACATGCGACGCTCCACCCCCTTGGCATTTTGCTTTACTAGTATGTGATCTTGTATGCCGCGTGAGAGTGTAGGGATCCTAGCTAGCATTCAACACCGCGAGATCGTGAGTGAGAGTATCCCATTCCGTGGCCCTAGTCGAGCACCGAGCTCGGACTAGACTCCTATAGTTGCGCGTCGGCTCCTTTGCCGCTTTGATCCACTCGCTTCCCTCATAGGGACGACCGTGGACTTGGGTTTCTTGTTGAGAGACGCCTCTCTTCGGAGGAATAGTACGGAGGTCGATCACTCGGCTTGCCTTGTCACGTGTGAGTGCTGGCCGCACTTGGTCTTCATCATAGGTTTAGTCCATTTGTCAGTTCCGTCCCGCGTCAAATTTGGTATCAGAGCATAGGGAACCAGTTTGTTCTAGCAAATTGGGGTCTTAGGTCATTTGAGTCTTTAGGTTGTCTAGGGTGCAAATTAGAGCATTAGATCTGTCTAAGTTGCATGTAAGTCATTAGGTCTGTTTTAGGTGCATTTGAGTCCGTATTCTTCCCCAGTTTCCTTCACCATTTTGAGTTGTGTCTAGTCCCATCCCTTAGTTGTCCTACATGTCCCTTCCATAGTCCTAGGGCGTGCATGTGTATTTAGAGTCCTCAGGTGCTTCATCATGGCTACTCCTTACATCCTCCACAAGGGTCCGACCGACCCTCTATTCCTGGACATCATTGTAGATGTGGACCTTCGCTTTGATGGATCGAGCTCTAGAGCCTATCTAAAGTGGGAGGCTACCATGGGAAAATACTTTGAGAAGAATTGGATATATGGTTCCGAGAGAGTCAACATTGCCAGGGGTCAACTTTGACCTCAAGCTAGGGAAGTGTGGGATCACATAGTAGGTCTTAGGGCAGGTTGGAGGCAAGAGCCCATACACTCATGGGAGGAGATGAAGGTAGAATTTAGGAGGATCTACGCTCCCCAACGCTTCGCCTCCTACTCAGAGACCCATAGCCCGAGGAGCACTACCACTCCTCCTATCTCCCTCGATCAGTCTAAGGCCACTCTAAGGGCTCAACCTCCGCAACGCCCATCACCTCTTACCCCCAACCGAGCACATCATAGTTGGAGGAGCAAGGTGCCACCTGTCTGTGAGTCTAAGCCCGAGACTAAATCTCATGATTACCAGCAAGTCTCCCCGAATGCCCCTAACTTGAGAGATCTCCCCTTCGCAGAACTCCTGCAACTCGTTAGGGAGAAACTAGAAAGGATGGGCACTCCTATGGGATCATCGATTTCCCCTAGCCCACAGTCCGCTCCGCCTCTGTGCTCATGCTTGCCACCACCCCAGCGATCCACTCCGCCTTTTGTTCCAGTGATTTACGAGGCTGAACAGGAATTGATTGAGGAGTATCTAACGGGGGTCGAGGAGTTAGGGAGTGACCCCATGGAGCACCCAGTCGTGCCTGAACCTTTGGAAGTTAAGGCCGACACTCTCGGCCTGAGACCCTCGACTGAGAGCCAGGGGCCCCTCCACATCATAGAGGACTCAGTTTCCACTCCCGAGAGAGAGGCTTCACCCTTAGACCCTCATATAGAGACATTCTTACCTTCCGAGGGTGAACTGGTCATTGGTGAGTCTTTAGCTAGCTGGCTAAGGGAGGGTCCACTTCTAGATGTCTCCATTCCTTGCTATACACCCATGGGACCAGCCCTCCCAATAATACCCCTTAACTCCTTTCACACCACTTTTTGGTCCTTCTGCTTTCTTGAAAATGTGAAGGACTTCCTTAGGAGTTTAGATTATCAATGGGAGTTGACTTATATGTTGACCTTAGGGTCTGACCAACCCTATAGTCATAGCTTTACACTCCCTGCTTTGGGGTCTATTACCTCGGTCTACACCATAGGACATATCACATCCGAGGTCCTTTTATTATTTCCCATACCCGTGGAGGTTGATTTTGTCCCCGCTTATGGTTTCACGGTCCCGAGGGAGGAACCTAGCCTTCCTTGCCTTCCTCATGAGCCTCTTGCCCCATACATGAGAGTGCTTGAAGGTGATTATCTGCACCTGGGCGAATGTCGCACATGGGCAAGTATAGTGAAGGGACCTGTCGGGAGGGGTCATCATTTCTTTGACCCTTTCGATCCCCTCCCTAGTGAGCCTCTCGACCCATATTCTTTTCCCCACCTTGTCGAGGAGGTCCACTATCATACACCACCTAGGCCTTCTAGTCAACACCTCACCTTACCGGCATCCAGATGCCCGAGCTTAGGAGGCCAGGGACACATGTCTCTTCCCCATGTTTCTTCATGTCCACCATCATATAAGGGTTTGTCTCATATAGGGAATGTCATGAGTGAGTTTGGGCAATTTAGTCCCCATGAGTCTACCACATTCCGTAGGACACCCATGCATGATAGATACAACTTTGGTTGTCCTGGTCCTCCCCGTGTTGTCCAGTCATGTAGGCGTCATAGACATGCTGGGTCTATGTTTGGATGCCCTGGGCCACCCATGCATTCATATCGGTATGAGTCCACGCCACTAGTTTGGAGTCTACATCATCATCACCCCCTCGAGGCCAGCAACGCACGTTATAAGGATCTAGCTGATGAGCATCGACGCACCCGTGAGTTCCAAGTGGGAGAGTACGTCATGATCAGGGTTAGACCTGAACGGTTCCCTTCGGGGGCCGTGAAGAAACTCCAGGACCGCGGTGCAGGACCCTTCCGAGTTCTGAAGCGAATAGGGTCGAATGCGTATGAGATTGAGCTACCAGACGACTATGGGATCAGTTCGACGTTCAATGTCTCTGATCTGGTGGCATATCGGGATCCCGCGGTGATTCCCAGTGAGCTTTTTGGGCCTACCCCTCCTGTTGAGAGCATTACACCTTCTGAGCGTCCACCTCCTCCAGCCCCATTACAGACACGCGAGCATATAGATTGCATACTGGATGAGCAGGTGACCACGACCAGGAGCGGAGCCTACCAGCGCTTCCTAGTGCGCTGGAGAGGGCGCCCTGCGACAGACGACACCTGGATCACACGTGGAGAGCTGGAGCTGATCGACCCGGACCTGCTGGAGCGTTACTTGAGCGACCGTGACCCTTACTCGACGGGGTCGAGTTCTTCCCACCCGGGGAGAATTGGTGAGGACACGCGCCGCCTTTCTCGACGGAGCACGCGGAGCACGCCGGCATCTCTTTGGCTCGGCGACTACGGCATGGTTTAGAGGATCTTCTTTTACATGATGGCCATACCAGGCCTTGGTTTAGTCCCTGCGTGGACATGTTTATTCTTTATTGTGGACCTTTGTAGGCCAATTGGGGCCAATTAGACCTTTATTGGGTGTGCTAGGCTCATTGGTTGGGCAATAGGACTAGTGGGCCACTTCTTGGTCCAACCTTTTGGCCCATTAGGGTTTTGGGCGCCCCTCTCATCTCCTCCAAGAGGAGGAGGTGGCAGCCGCCCCACTCCTACTTTCTAGGAGTGGAGTGTGCGGCCCTCTCCTAGATTTTAGGAAGAGGGATGCGCACCCCCCTTTCCCTTCCCCATCCGGCCACCCCATCCCTCCTTTGGCCGCCCCCCCTTCCCCAATTCCCTCCTAGAATCTAGGAGTGGTGCGTCCCCCCCCTTTTCCCCCCTAGCCAATGTGCGCACCCCCCCTTTCCCCCATGCCACATTGCGCACCCCCCCTTTCTCTTGTGGCTAGGGTTTCAACCCTAGCCTTCCCCCTCCCCATATAAAAGATCTCTTGTATTTTCTTTAGAGAATTAATGAATAGATGAAATATTGATTGAGCAGCCATTTGCCTTGGAGAGGGCGACCCTCTCTTCCTCCTCTGCTCCTGCGACGGGAGCAACCCCGGGGTGCGACTCCCCATCCCCTCGGTGCGACGCCGAGGTTCTTCCTCCTTTCTACTTCATCTCTGGTTCGAGTTCGCGTGTTCCAGATTCGGCCCCGAGTTGCAGCGGCGTCCCCATCCGGTGCGGGTCGAATCCGAGCCCCTCCTTTTTTTGGTGGATACTTCTACGAGTTCGTCAGCGCGTGGGCTTTGGTTTCGCCTCGATCCGAGGTCGGCACCACCCGTGGCGAGTTTTCTCGTGAGCTAGCGCAAGAGCCTCCCTCTCTGCGCGCCCAGATCCACCCTCCTTCTTGCGAAAATCCCACAGGACGGACAACTCCGAGTTTGGAGCTGATTTCTTCAGGGTTTGTACCTCTCGTCGTCCTCTTTCCAACGCCGCCAACCTCGTCTCGTTCCGACGTCAGAGCTGTTCGTGGCGTCCGTTCCCGTGAGGTCGCGCGGGTCTGCCCAGTCCACCCGGTGCCAGGACAACCGGCGATTTCCAAAGTTCACAGCGTCCAACCACGACCAGATCTGATCGAGCTCTTTGGTCCGGACCTGCTGCTCTGCGTCCCCGACGTCCTCCCACAAGCGGGGCCTCGTTCGCCTACCGGAGCAGCGAGTTACCATTTTCCCCGCTCGACAGCGCAGTTCTGGGAGCAGATTCCTTGTCCCCACTTGCAGGTGCGGCCACGGCTTCCACGGACGGAATCTGAGCACGCCTTTTGGCCGAGGCTTCCTCCTGCGACCTAACTACGCGCCCTCGCTGACGGCGCCCCAATCGGACTCCAGATCCATTCGTGGGAACGTTTACCACCGAGTCGCGCGTTGCTGCGATTCTGCCGATCGTCATCCGGACCCTCCTCGTGGCCAACCCTTCACCGAGTGCCGCCCGTCAGCCCGTGTATCGGCCGCCCCGAATGGAATTGTTGTAGCCTGTTATCTCCCTGCGAGGAGTGGGCATCATTGCTGGCTTGTACCTATTCTTTCATTGTGTGTATCGGGGTTGTCGGTCTCGGCCGGGGTTCCTTCCCCACGCCTAGGCGTGGAGGTACGTGCGACGCTCCACCCCCTTGGCATTTTGCTTTACTAGTATGTGATCTTGTATGCCGCGTGAGAGTGTAGGGATCCTAGCTAGCATTCAACACCGCGAGATCGTGAGTGAGAGTATCCCATTCCGTGGCCCTAGTCGAGCACCGAGCTCGGACTAGACTCCTATAGTTGCGCGTCGGCTCCTTTGCCGCTTTGATCCACTCGCTTCCCTCATAGGGACGACCGTGGACTTGGGTTTCTTGTTGAGAGACGCCTCTCTTCGGAGGAATAGTACGGAGGTCGATCACTCGGCTTGCCTTGTCACGTGTGAGTGCTGGCCGCACTTGGTCTTCATCATAGGTTTAGTCCATTTGTCAGTTCCGTCCCGCGTCAACCCTTCTTTATTTCTTCTTTGAAATCAATGAAGTGGCCGTCGAGCGACAACGCCGGTGCGCCGAATGTTTATAACATGCCTAATCCTTTTGTCTCCCGTCAATGAGATGAATGATGTTATGTCTTGTATGCTTCTCCTGCTCCGTGCTTAGTCCGCATGCCCGATTACTCTGTGTGTGCGATTGTCGAGTTCTGCTTCGCGGAATCGAACATGCCCGGAGCCATATGGGCTACATTATATCGTCCCCCTCCCCGGGGCTTTGCCCTTCTAATGCAAGGGCCGTGCCTTGCCGTGTATGTATATTGTGGGTTTCGTGGTTAGAGACATGCTCATGTGTGCATCTCTGCCGGTTTATGTTCTGAGGTCGACCCCATCGACATCCCTCTGCACTTCTTCATAGTCCAGAGCGAACAGGGTCATCTCTACAATCCCCGCATCCATTATATGCTAATGATTCTGATGTTTCTATACCTCAATTGGTGCAATGTGCAATGCTAACCCACTAATCCTATGAGCATTAATATGTTGACCCTCTTATCCCATACATGGTCCATGATTGTCGGGTTTCATTGTTTCCGAGAATGGTAGTTTCAATATTCCGGGAAGGGGGAAACATACCCCATTGGCATCTCAAAATCACCATTCGGTCAAAGGGCCCCCATCTGCGAGTGATGAGGGTCCTTAGGGGCCATAAGGTGAATATCAATAGGGCTCAGCCCGATATTAAACCCACTGTCCCCAGGGACGTTGTGGTGGTCATGGGTTGCATGCCGCTCGCAGGCTAGCCCTCGGGGCCTCTAATCACTATTGGCTGTCCCTTTATCGGATTGGGAGTTGACCATGGGCCGTGTACCCCCTTGTAGGCATGTCCTCGGGGACCTCACCCCCTGTTAGTCACCTTATCCGCTTACTCTAACCCACGGAGCTATGGTGCCCCTTGCAGGCTCATCCTCGGGGTATCCTATCCGATCGAGATTTGCTGGCTGCCTACATGCAGACCGGCGATTTAGGGGCTTACTCCACAAGTGGGTATGACCCCGTTTCTCCCCTGCAACTCTTCAGGGACGGGGGAGATGCTGCCCAATTTTCAGTCGAGCTTTAAACGAATAAGATCACACTTCTGTGAATTGACTTCAATAAAACACTTGTTCTGAGGTAAAGAACCCTAGTGCTCGAGTATGAACCTCGCACTAGTTCACGACTTTGCTCATGGAGAGCCCTGGACTCTAATTCAATAGGCAATCAACCCAATTAAACCTCAAGACCCTCAACAACATCTTAATAAACCAAAATAGTTTCAAAATTCCTCAAAAATCAACTAAAACGGTGCGGTCCTAATCCGGCGCGCCCTAATACGCCCCCCCCCCCGCGCCGGATTAACGATAGACTCATAACTTCATGATTTCAATTGGTTTGCTCCCGGCGTGCCCTAATGCCACCGCGCCATTTTAATGCTTGCCATGGCTGCACCGGATTAAGACCTTTTTCGTACGTTTGGCCACACCGGGGAAACTTATCCCTACGCGCAGTCACGCCGGTTTTGAATCGTTGTGCCGTTCTAGTTACTCACTCACCTCCAGAGCGATCTTTGCCTCCTATGGTCGAGATTAATAAACCCTAATCAGTAATAAACTGAATAAGGGAAGGGCTATTCAAGTCCGAATCACCTTATTATCATGCTTCTACTATCATGTCTGTTGTCATCATGCTTCCGTTATCATGCCCATGTTATCACTTTCGTCTCCCTCGGCGGAGATTAATAAACTTGATTGATCATTGTTCATCTTTACAACCCTGTGACCATGCTTAACGTTGTCATGAGCATCATGCATGCATGCCTACATGGACTACCTCCGGTATATCAAATAGCACTAACGGAAGTCTGGGTTACCCCCAATTAGAAGTCTTTGCCATGTGCGATGGTGGTCTTCGGACCTATGTCCTCCGCCACGTATCGAGGGTATCCAACTTAATGAACCATGCCTCTTTCGCATGACATATAGAAACATCTCATGTGACCTTGTCACGTTTATACCTTTGCGTCTTTATTCTGGCCTCGACAGTCCGCTATCTCAGTAATTAATTAAAGGTTTTCCCTCCTCGTGGGGGATGTAATTAACGTCATAGCCTTTATGGTGTGGCGGACTACTGGTCCCGACCGAACCTCACTCTCGCCCAACGTGGGTCAGAATAAACTCGTCACGTATGTGACTGGCATGCCCGTGCAGTCAATCAGTCAGTTAATTACCGGTTAGTTAATTGGTTGATCGATGCGCAAATAAACCAAATAAGTTCAAAAATAATAAAAAAATATAATTTTTAATAAAAAGAAAATGAAATCAATAAATCTCATCGAAACAGTCTGGCACGCCCGGTGGGACCAGTGTCACCTTTCATCTCTTTACCGATATATTCGGGCTTCGAGGCCCTCCCAAAGGCTACTGATCGTCGGTTTGTTGGTCTTTTCAGGCAAACAATGACGACAACAACTGGACTGACTGGCGTCGGTTTCGGCCCGTTGATTGTTGCGGGTCATGCGCAAGGGTACCTGGCGGTGCCCACGGTGTTCGGCAGCTTCCCTACCGCTGTCGGCTTCCCCAACTTCTTGGGGCTGGCCTTCGTAGACATGCTGGAGGTAGAACCCTCGGAGCCCGTCGAGGGAGCTGCAAAGAATGTGGAGCCTCTAAAGGCTCTATGCTGCAACGACTCGCCCAAGAGTCCGACTCTGGTCGCCAGCTGCCTGGTGCACCATGCCGTCCGCGGGGTCCGCCCCGATGCTGTTTGCAAGAACTCTGGAGGACGTCAGCGCAAACAACTCCGAAGAGGTAATGCCATGGTTACCGGATCTCTGTCACAATTCGGTAAATCCATGATGGTAGGTGGCGTACGCGTCTTCTTCGACGGGCACGACGCACGGATAGTCCCAGACCGGGTCGTCCCTGTCGTCCCCATCTACAACTCATACAAAGCCCTCGCTGGAAGGAGGGCGGAAAGAGAAGAAGCCAGCTGCTACGGTCGAGAGAAGTTGGCACCGAGGCCAAGGAAGTTTAAACAGGTGTGGGTCCCCAAGAGGGTCCAACCTATCCACCAAGCTGCACCTGTCCGCCGCCGCCCTGCTCGCGACGGAGCGGAAGGAAGGGAGGAAAGGGGCCTGGCCCCGAGAGAAGAAGAAGCGGTCGCGGACACTCCGCACCGTGAAAGTTTTCGGGCCTACGCCCGCCAAGCCAACGTCCCTGCTGTGGGATGAAGATTCCAGCAACCTGTCGACAAAGTTCGGCTAGCTTATATCCCTCCTGCGGGAGGTCGACAATTGTCCCCCGTGCTGCATCAAGAACGAGGTCGAGAAGAGATGACCAATTTGGTCAAGAACTATTTCCGAGGGCTAGGCAACCCCTCGCTTGGTCAGCAGCGACTAATGCAAGCAGCCGCAGCTAGTGAAGACTTCTGCCTACCAATGGCAGTTGAAGAAGATGAAAGAGAAAAGATGATGATGTCGTCAGTCGATGACAATGACTATGATGACGGCTTTGAGATCGAAGCCGATAAAGCCACCCCTAGACGGGAGGATACAAGAAGGACTTCTGTGTTCGAGAGGCTGACCTTCCAGGATCGGGCTAAGAGAAGGGTCCATCGACAGAGAAGAAGGATGCAGGTCTTCACCTGCAACATGGCCGGCATACTCGGCCGATATAGGGGACTTCCTGAAGACCCCCGCGAGTTGGCTCAATTGGCAGCAAGGCCGGGGCCGAATACTCGAAGAACAGAAGCCGCAAGGCAGCTCCTGACGACAGCTAGAGAAAAACAACCCTTGGTCTCCCACCAGTGGGATGAGGAAGCTGCTATTCTAACCGCCAATGTGGTGACGACGGAAGAAAAAGATGACGTCCTCCTCGACATCCTACCCGAGGGTCCGTCCGGGGAAGCAACAGAAGCCATTCCCAACACGGCAAGTATGGACCCATCGGTCCTAATGCTACTTCAAAGATATCGGAAAGAGATAGACTTGCTGAAGAAACAGTTGATGGAGAAGACTGAACAGTCATCAGCTTCCAAGCCGCTTGAAGTCCAGGGTGAATCATCCCGGGGAGCGGTTCGTCATGTCGACCCTCCGCCACTCTACACCTTGCCTCAGTCGTTAGAGCCAAGCATGGCGACAACTCAGCAGCGGCCACCATAGTCGCAGCCGGTGATGCCGCCGGTGCTCCCTCAAGTGTCCTAGGCACCCCCACTGCTGCGTCCTCCACAGGCGACCACTCTTGTCACCCCATACCTACAGCCGACACACTTCTATCTGGACCCAGTCGACCCCACGGTCATGAACCAGATGATGGTGGAGAGGATGATCGAGCTGAAGCTCGCAGAAAGAAGTGAAGGCGACTACGTCGCATTTGATGCCTATCGGGTGTCATACCCGCAACACCATGCTGCCAAGCGGCTTCCCCCAGGAATCAACAAGCCGCCCAAGTTCGACAAGTTCAACGGGAAGGGATCCCCAAAGGAACACGTCGCATATTATATGACTGTCATGGGTGATCTGGCCACCGATGAATCATACTTGCTAAAGTTTTTCGGGTCCTCACTGACGGGGCTCACATTTGAATGGTACTCCAGCCTTCCGGCGGGGTCGATCAGCGACTGGTCGGATATGCAGAGAAAGTTCAGGGAAAGATTCCATGTTACGGAGAGGGAGGTTACAGTGGCCGAACTCTACTCGACAAAGCAAAGGGCAGATGAGACAGCTCTTGACTATATTAAGAGGTGGAGGAGCCTCGGAATGAGGTGCAAGCGGCCCCCGCATCAGGAGGACGCTGTGCAAATATGCAAATAAAACCTCAGGAGGGAGGTTCTAGAAAAGATGATCAGAATGGAAATACCGTCGTTTGACCGACTAAACAATATCGTGGCCGAGGTAGAAGCCTTTCTGGCTAGACCTACTCCTGCATCAACTGCCGGTACAACCCAGAAGGGCAAGGCAGTGGAGCGGCACCCGACGCCTAAAGAAGCGAACGCCCTTAACATCAAGGCGTTCGAACAACAGAAAGATAAGGGCGAGAAGGCGGTCGCCCCATAGCCAGCAAAAGCCCCAGACGACAAAGAAGGTCCCTCGCTACGGGACAAGATGAAGAAAGCCTACTCATTTTCGAAGGACAAAACCAGGATTTTGTTCGACTGGGTAACGGAGTATGGCATGGTCACCCTGCCAGAGCCAAAGAGGCCGGAGGACCTGAAGAGGAAGGACAGTCCAAGATTCTGCCCCTACCACCAGATGCTGGGGCATCCAATCGAAAACTGCTATGTTTTCAAGGACATCTTCGAAGGGATGGTGAAGAAAAATGAAATAGAACTGGGAGAGTACAAAGTGGACCCTCCTCAGCCACATGAAGCCCCTCTTAGAAGAGCAGGAGTCAACATGATCTCCCTATATCATGCATTGCCCGAGGAGATCTCTGAAGCAAGTACGCGGAGCACTTATGAAACTCATTTCTTAGAGCCCGTGAGAGAACATCAGGGATGACAGAAGGTTCTTGCGAAGCACAAAAGGAAGAAAGCACCATGCCCGAGAGTGGGGGCACATATCCGTGGTGTTACACCCCGACCCGCTCCGCCGGTGGCAGCACTTGCGTGGACCACTCCACCTGCAGCCATCAGGATACCTACACACAATCGGAGGAGACAAACTCCGCTGTCGATTGTCAAGGAAACCAATCCTGGGGTCCGTCGACTGCCAAACCTTATTGAAGGGCTAGACGAGTATGTGCAGCCCGAATTGAAGCCTTTGCTAGTGCGGGACCATGTCCCATGCCAAGAACTGGAGCAGCTCTCACTCGAGCAAAAGGAGGAAGCTGAAGCAGCACCCAATAAGGAGGGCAGTCTGTTCTAGGGGCAGGCGCCCGCTGAAGCAAAGAAGAAGAAGAAACAAAAGAAGAAGAAAGGAAAGGCTGCTAAGGCCGATAAAGTGCAGGTTGTCTCCTGTAATACTCTATCAGCACTCTTCAACCTGCCCGGAGAGGAGGAAGAAGAGGAAATTTGCTTCGCACCCCATGCTGGGGGAGGCAAGGCTGAGGCCTCAACCGCTGCACATGCCACCCGGTCAGGCCAAAAATGGGGGCGCCAGCCGTCGCCCAACCACAACATCATATTCAGGGGAGAGCAGCCCTACAAGATACCTCCCCCGGAGGTCAAAGGGGTCCAGATCCCTTCTCCGCTAGGATTATATAACAAGAGTGGGGACAAGACAATCCCTTCATTCCTTGAATTTATGAAGATGTCTAAGGGGAAGCAGCCATGCCAGGAGGCTAACCCTGTGCCCGGGGATGTTCACCCGCAGCCAACACAATCTGTCGAAGCTCCAAATACAGATGGAGCTTGCCCTGCAGCAGCTAATGAAGAGCGCCGAGGATCCGGTACCAGCCAGAAAGGCGCCAAGTCCGAAGAAGATGAAGCAGGTCCGTCAGGGGCCGCAACTCAGGACTCTCTCAAGCCCAGGCAGGTTGAAGAGATGAAGCTTTCCAATGTCCGTGCTGGGAGCCGAATAATGAAGCTAGTCAAGAAGCTCCCTGCTCGATTTATAATCTGGGAGATCCTCTCTTTGAGTGAAGAAACTCGACAGGCGATCATCACTGCTCTGCAGATGCCTGCTCATTTTGAGACATGCTTGGCTGAAGCAATGTCGAAAGCTAGCATGACCTTCACTCCAGAGGATATGCTGCTACCTACCATCAGCCACAACATGCCGCTGTATATGAAGGGGCACCTAAATAGAAGGGAGCTGAACAAGATTCTGGTTGATCCCGGTGCAGTGGTCAACATCCTGCCCTATAGAATATACGAGAGGCACCACTTCAACATGCATCTCGAGAAAGTCGGGGATATGCGCATCGCCGGCTTCAATCAGAAATGTGAAGTGTCGATGGGGGTGGCAGAGTTCACACTCACCTTGGCGGATTTCACTACGACGGTGCAGTTCCATGTCATCGACTCCCGCACCTCGTACAAAGTACTGCTCGGCCGCCCATGGCTACATGAGAATATGGTGGTGCCCTCCACGCTCCACCAATATATCAAATACAGTCTCCAAGGGAAGGAGGAGAGAATATTTGTTGACCTCCACCCGTTCGAGGTATTTGAATGTCACTTGGCGGACGCTAACCTATATGCGGGGCCTTCTCAGAAGACCTCTGAAGCTAAGACCCCTTCGGGGGCATCAAGAGGCGCATCCGGCGACGATTGGTATCCACCACCGTCGCGCGGATATGTCAAGCCCAAGGTGGTCTCCCATATCACTGCATCCGGGGACGTGGGCAGAATAGCACCTCCAGCATTATATGCCGAAGCTAATGAAGTGCAGGTCGATCGGCAACACAATTACATTGGAGTCCCGGACGGCCTCACCAAGCCGATTCCCGACCTTGATAACCCCACTGTCGAGCCTTTCAAAACTTGGGAGGTGACACGGGAAGATGGACCCAACAGCTTGTTCTATACGGCTGAAGAGCGTCCTACTCGGGAAGACACAGATTGCTGCCTCCCCGAAGATATAGACAATCCGTTAGTCCCCGTCAAGGGTATGGCATTCACAACTAGTCGGATGGCCAAGATGTTTCAGAAGTAGCACGTCGCCTCCGATCAGTCTTAAAAGCGCAATGAATCTTTCCAAAAAATGTGATATCCCGCAAGTCTGGATAAGGAAATAAGATGCGTCTCTCAGCACCCGGGGTTGGGCTTCACCCTGGAAGAATATTACTACAGTGGGCGGTATGAGGTGGACACTATCTCCGCCTTCTACCATGCTGAAGATAGCCCACCGGGGGCAACTTTTGATGAATACCCAGCGGGAGCTGAATATGCTAACCCGGCTCAGCTCGGAAATCGAGAAGCAGAGATCGTGATTCCGTGCCGATGCTGGGAACATGTCTGTCCAAGAGAGACGGCCCTTCAGGCCGAATTTGATACGGCTAGCAGCAGCGAAGCCGAAGATGTTGAAGAAACCGTGACCTCTCCCTCCAGCAGAGTCCTACTGATATTGACCTCAGCACATCTCATGCCCATCGGAGAAGCCTCAGCCGACTCCGACCAAGAGGTATATGCTGCCAAGGAAGGAAGTGCTACTTCTATTGAAGATACAACTACCTCAGAAGGTGAGATCTCCCTACCCTCTGCTACAAGGCTGGGATGCTGTCCCAGCCCAACGACAAGCAGCCACTAGTCGGTCACGACTGCAACCTCGTCTACAAAGACTGAAGCTGCTCTCTTGCCCTTGGAGACTGCAACGGCAGTGGATTTGCTGAAAGAGCAATATGCACGGCCGCTATTAAATGAAGCAGAGGACTTCTGAGAAGCTCTGATGATGTCAAATGAGGAAGTCGAGGTCCTCGACCCTGAAGATGGTATTCCAGATTTCGTCGACCTCCAACCGGCACCTCCGGAGATAGAAGACGGAGGCCAAGCTACAGTCGACGAGCTGATAGAAGTCAACTTGAGAAGTGAGGAAGACCCTAGGCCTACCTTTCTCAGTGCCCAATTGTCACCAGAAGAACGGGAGCTGTACATCCAGCTGCTGCAAGAGTACCGGGATTGCTTCGCCTGGACGTACAAAGAAATGCCAGGTCTGAGCCCTGCAGTTTCGCAACATGAGCTGGCAATTAACCCTGAAGCCGAGCCGGTGAAGCAACCATCGCAGTGCATGAGGCCGGAGCTCATCACTCAAATTTGTGCTGAAGTCGGTAAGCTTATTGACGTGGGATTTGTCGAAGAAAATCAGTACACCACATGGCTGGCGAATATCGTCCCTGTGAAAAAGAATAATGGACAGATCCAGATATGCGTTGACTTCCGAGATCTGAATAAAGCCTTCCCCAAGGATGACTTTCCGGTGCCAATAACGGAAGTCATGATTGATGCTACAACCGGCCATGAGGCCTTATCTTTTATGGACGGGTCGTTCGGCTACAATCAGATATGGATCACGGAGCATGACCGGGTCCACACCGCCTTCCGAACCCCTAAAGGCATCTATCACTATAAGAGGATGCCATTCGGACTAAAGAATGCTGGCGCAACTTATCAGCGCGTAATGACCAGAATATTTCATGAGTTGCTCTACTACAAGGTTGAGTGCTACATAGATGATATGGTGGTCAAGACCAGAAGAAGAGAAGACCATCTGCAGGACCTCCGAATTATTTTTCAGAGGCTGAGGCAGCATGAATTGAAGATGAACCTTTTGAAAAGCGCGTTCGGAGTGTCGAGCGGGAAGTTCTTGGATTTCATCGTCAGATACTGGGGAATCGAGATAGACCCCGCAAAGATCAGAGCAATTCAGGAGCTGCCTGCGCCAAGGAACCTCTCTGAGCTGAGATCACTGCAGGGCCGCTTGGCTTATATCTGACGTTTCATTTCCAATTTGGCAGGGCGATGCTAGCCTTTCCACAAATTGATGATGAAGGATGTTCCCTTCTACTGGGATGAAGATTGCCAGACAGCCTTTGACAAGCTGAAAGACTATCTGAAGAGTCCTCCAGTGCTGGGCGCACTGGTGAAAGGATGGCCGCTGATATTATATATAGCCGCCACACACAACTCTCTGGGGGCAATGCTGGCCCAGGATAATCAAGAAGGAAAAGAACAAGCCCTCTACTACCTCAGTCGGAGACTGGTCAGGACTGAGGAGAAATATACTTATATTGAGAAGACCTGTCTGGCACTGGTCTTCGCAGTCAAGAAGCTTCGACACTATATGCTGTCGCATGAAATCAGCCTGGTATCCAAGGAGGACCCGCTGAAATATATTATGTCCCAGCCAGCACTCAAAGGTCGCTTAGGCAAATGGGCGGTCATCCTTATGGAGTTTGATATCTCCTATGTACCGCGAAAGGCTGTCAAAGGCCAAGCTATTGCAGACTTCTTCGCCGAGCACCCGGTGCCAGAAGACCGTCCGCTGGAACCGGAGCTTCCTGAAGATGAAACTCTAGAAGCCGCTCAGGTGCAGCCCTCCTTGTGGCAGCTATATTTCGATGGCACTTCCAGAATTGACACCTTGGCCACTGGGTCAGCCAGGGTCAGAGCAGGAGCGGGCATAGTCCTGAAATCTCCAGAAGGAGAAGTTGTGCACACATCTTGCTCGATAAACAAGCCGTGCACGAACAATGAAGCAGAATATGAAGCCCTAATAATTGGGTTGCAGATCGCACTGTCCATGGGGATTCAGATGCTGGAAGCATTTGGAGACTCCATGCTAGTTATAAAGCAGCTGGAAGGAGAATTCGAGGTGCGAAAGCAAGAGCTCCTCCCCTACCATCAGCTGGCAATCCGTCTGAAGTCGAAATTTTACTTCATCAGCGTCAAGCATGTCAACCGGGGACAGAATGCTCAGGCAGACGCCCTCGCTAAATTGGCTAGTTCTTTGGCAGTCCCGCCAGACACAAGCCTGAACATAACAGTGATCAACCGCCGGCAGGTCCCCAGTGCGACGGAGGTCTTGGCCGACAAACAAGAGATTGAGGTGGCAGCCGTCGAAGAGGTTCAACAGCCCGACTGGCGAGAACATCTCCTGCGGTGGTTTCAGCACCAGCAGCTCCCAAAAGAGAAAGAACAAAGAATGAAGCTCCTAAGGGTCAAAGACTCTTACGAGACGAGAAACGGAACCCTGTTCCGGATAATGGCGGATGCCCGAAGGAAAATTCTACTTCGTTGCTTGTCAGTAGTAGAAGCTAGGCAGGTGATGCAAGAAGTCCACGCGGGTTCAGCTGGAGCACATCAGGCCGGCCCAAAAATGAAAATCGAGATAAAGAAATTGGGTTACTATTGGCCCACCATATTTGATGACTGCTGCAAGTTCGCTAAAGCTTGTCAGAAATGTCAAGAGCACGCCAATGTGTCAAGAAGACCTCCAGTGCCACTACATCCTACCTTACCCAGCTGGCCATTTGCTCAGTGGGGCACGGACGTGGTAGGGCCACTGCCAGCATCTTCATCAGGGTGCAAATACATCTTGGCAGCTACAGACTACTTCTCCAGATGGGCGGAAGCAGTTGCACTAAGAGATGTGACGGGAGAACTGGTTGCAAGATTCTTCCGGCAGAACATAATATTCCGGTTCGGAATTCCCAGTCGAATTATCTCTGACAACGACAGCCATTTCAGAAACCAGAAGGTTTACCGGCTAGCTGACAAATATAAGATTGACTGGAGGACGTCGTCCCCCTACAACCCTCAAGCCAATGGACTGGCAGAAGCCTTCAACAAGACACTATGCACATTGCTGGCAAAGACTGTCAGGTCCAATAAAAAGGACTGGGAAGAAAAGATGTACGAGGCGCTCTGGGCCTATCGTACCGTCTATAAAACCCCAACCGGCTATTCGCCATTCTCCCTCGTGTATGGGTCCGAGGCTGTGGTGCCGATTGAATTAGAAGTCCCCTCGCTGCGAGTTGCCATCCAACATGGACTAGTCAGCGGTGAACAAACTAATGCAGAAAGAAGATTGGAAGAGCTCACCGAGCTCGAAGGAAAGCGTCTCCGTGCGCAACAGAACATTCAACTCTACCAAGCTCGCATGGCCCGTGCTTTCGATAAGCTGGTCAAAGGTCGAGAATTCAAGAAAGGAGACCTGGTAATGGTCAAAAGAAGAGAAGTAATGGCCTCCAACCCCAAAGGGAAGTTGGTCGAAAACTGGGTCGGGCCATATATCGTCCACCGAGTATATGAAGGGGGTGCCTACATCCTGGCAGACCACAAAGGAGTCGTCCAGTTCTCTCCCCTCAATGGAAAGCATATAAAGCTGTATCACACGGCGCAACTGACATTCCCTCAGTGATCGGAATACTCACCTTAGTCTAGTGGCGCTCCGCCCTGACCGAGCTACCTTCACTTTGATCTAGTGGCACTCCGCCCTAACCGAGCTACCTTTACCTTGGTCTAGTGGCACTCCACCCTGACCGAGCTACCTCACCTTGGTCTAGAGGCACTCCGCCCTGACCGAGCTACCTTTACCTTGGTCTAGTGGCACTCCGCCCTGACCGAGCTACCTTTACCTTGGTCTAGTGGCACTCCGCCCTGACCGAGTGACCTTACCTTGGTCTAGTGGCACTCCGCCCTGACCGAGCCACCTTACCTTGGTCTAGTGGCACTCCCCCCTAACCGAGCTACCTTCACCTTGGTCCAGTGGCACTCCGCCCTGACCGAGCTACCTTACCTTGGTCTAGTGGCACTCCGTCCTGACCGAGCTACCTTACCTTGGTCTAGTGGCACTCTGCCCTGACCGAGCTACCTTCACCTTGGTCTAGTGGCACTCCGCCCTGACCGAGCTACCTTTACCTTGGTCTAGTGGCACTCTACCCTGACCGAGCTACCGTCACCTTGGTCTAATGGCACTCCGCCCTGACCGAGCTACCTCACCCCGGTCTAGTGGCACTCCGTCCTGATCGAACTATCCTTACCTCGGTCTAGTGGCACTTTGCCATAACCGAGCTCGCATAATATCAACAACATTGCCAACGTAGACCTTACGCCTGAATCAGCTCAGATCTATCCTTTGCGTCAGCATTGTTTCCTTGCTGACGAATAAGCCCTTTTTCTTGGCGCAAGACTTTGTGTCCTAGCTGACCCTCATACAACATTACCAATGCGGGCCTTACGCTCAAACTGGCTCAAATCTATCCTTTACGTTAGCATTACCTTCTTGTTGATGAATAAGCCCTTTTTCTGGCGCAGGACCTCGTGTCCTAGCCAACTCTCTCAGCATCCTCCTGTTATATGAGCAAAAAAAAAGCACAAAATAGGGGTTAAAAATAGAGATACCCCGCCGAACTTGTTCCTGTATTCGGAACAAGGGCAAAAATGGCTATAGACTGACTGTGGCGAAAACCCGAAAGGGTGTCGCATGCAAAATCGGGTACCCCGCCACGTGAAAACTCAGAAGGGCGCGTGGGCAAAAGTAAGAGGGGGCTGGCCTCGGCAAAAACCCGAAAGGGCGCTTAGGTCAATAAAGTGGTAATCTAAAAAGTTTCTCTTTATTCTCCTCCTAATGAGACTCCCAAAGGACAACCATCAAAAGTCCCGTCGGAGATCCCCTCTGTTGTGCCCCGGACTGTTTTGACGGAGATCATGTATGAAATGTAATGAGTACTCATTGTGGTTGATTCACATTGAAATACATATTTGAAGAATGATGAGGTTATTGAATTTCAAACTTGAATGCTTGATTTGTAAGAATGCTCAATTTGAAAAAGGCCGATCCGAATCAACTTGATTGAATATTGAATGTTGACGTGAGCTATTGTTGATTAAGCTCGAATGATGGACATAAGTAATGAGTGAATAGGTCATTCGGTGAATAGCAATATGAATGGATGTTATGTATGTGGAACTCACTAGGTGATGATTGAGAAAGTTTCAGTTGATACATTGAGACCTTAATTTGAATGGGAAATTGAATGCAGGTTAGTTGTGGAATTTTTCACTCAAACTCTCAAGGCCAAGGTATGAATATTTGACTATTTGAATCTTGACTGAATGGAATGATCCGGGTAAAAATTCATGCCTAACCATGTTTATCTGAGTTGTATGAACTCCCTTGATCAACATTGATATATGTATTTGATTTGTGAAGGTTTCATTTGAAGTTATTTAAGACTTGCTACTGTCAGTAAAAGTGTCGACCTCAGGGGTCGACACTTATCTTTGGAATTTTTGCCTTGCGTTGAAATATAGGACGCTGGCAGAAAGTGTCGACGTACGGGGTCGACACTTTCACCAGGAGTCTACTATTTTGCTAAGACAGAACTCTCGTGAAAAAGTGTTGACCCTGAAGGTCGACACTTTCAGGTAAGTATGTTCATTTTTGTGAAAACAGAATGTTCGTGAAAAAGTGTCGACCTCGTGTGTCGACACTTTTCATCACGAATGTTTGTTCTTTTAACAGGCCAGAACACTTCGTAAGAAGTGTCGACCCCAAGGGTCGACACTCGTGTCGCGGTTTTGCTTTTATATATATTCTGGTTGAACCTTCAGGAAAAAGAGTCGACCCCATGGGTCGACACGTTTTCTAAACGTTCGAACGCGGTTTTCCGGATCTGTTTCGAACCCTAATAAGGTGGATCCAAATGGCATGGCTTTTGACCCTAATGGCCTTAGGGCGACCTTTGCACCTTGTTTGTGTTATGAAGGGGGTTTGAGAAGGGCTTTTAAGTCCCTTGGGGCTTCAATCCCGTTGGTTTATATAGCCGCCCCTCTCTTCCGATCGAACAATCCTTTTGAGCTTCTAACGTTGGACTCTTTGCCTTGCAGGAGAAGAAGGTGCTCCCATCTGCTGGAGGTGAAGGGGAGCTGTGCCAAGGTCGTTTTCCATCGAGCCCGAGCCAAGATTTGGAGGTCGCGGTCTGCATCCTCTTCATCCGGAGCCTTGGGCGACCACATCCTCTACACCGGCTTCATCCAACCTTCGGTTCATTTGTTCTAAGTACTACCTTCTCTATTCTCCTAGCTTGTTTAAGGTTTTATGGGGTAGATCATCTCGTTTATCATTCTCTTAGCAGATTTGTGGGGTAGATCATCTCGTTTATGATTCTCTTAGCAGATTTGTGGGGTAGATCATCTTGTCTATCATTTTCATAGTGATTTGTGCTTAGAACGATACTCTTAGAACTGGGCTTGTAATTTTTCCATTCTATTTCACATATCTAGATGATTTTGGAGCTTGCTCTGAGTGTGTGTGGGTTGTCTCGTCGTCGTACGAGAACTCGCGTGTGTGGGCCGTCGAGCCCGTGTGTGTATGGTTGCTGCCGTCGAGCAGCGTTTATAGTGAAATCCTCTCGAGGTGAGAGGGGTGGACGTAGGACGGCACTTGGTGCATCCGAACCACCTAAAAATATTGTGCCGTGGTTTGCTTGTCTGGTGGTTGTTGATATTTATTTTTCCGTTCGCTATACGAGCGTGAGTCGGTGAGGCGTGAGTGTTCTCAACTGTCCGTCTAAATACTATTGTCCGAGTGAGTATATCTGTGCGCTGGAGAGTTGTGAGAGCTTGCTTGATTTAATTTTAGTTGTTTTAATCAAGCCTCTGTCTTAGATTTTCTCCTCATATCTGTGGCTTGTGTGGGTTGTTTTTATATTTGCAAAAAGGGTGGGCAATCAATTCACCCCCCTCTCAATTGCCTCCTAACCGGGCCAACAATTGGTATCAGAGCCTCGGCTCTGCTTTTTAGAAAACCTAGTGGTTTTAGAGTGATCTGTTAGGAATGGCCAACAACCTCAACAAGGGGATGATGCCCGAAGGGCATTCTATTCAACAGCCACCCTTCTTCGATGGGAGTAATTACCCATACTAGAAGAATAGGATGACCGTATTTCTTAGAGCGCAAAGTCATGAAATATGGACTGTTATTAGGAATGGTCCGTATGCTGTAAACCCTGATGAGGATATGTGGGATGATGATGCTATAAAGAAAGCCACTGTGAATTTTAATGCTTTGAATATACTTCAGTGTGCTATTCACCCTAACGAGTATGCTCGTGTCTCCATGTGCAGTAGCACCAAGGAAATGTGGGATAAGCTCAAGCTTATCTACGAAGGCACCACAGAAGTCAAGGAGACAAAGGCGAATATGCTGACCCGTGACTACGAGCTCTTTAAAATGAAAGATGAAGAAGATATCTCCCAGATGTTCGCATGACTTATGGAGATCACCAACGGACTGAAGTCACTCGGAAGAGAGTTCACCGACAAGGAGTTGGTGCGGAAGGTGTTGAGGTCACTGTCACCGAGTTGGGACACCAAGGTGACAGTGATAGAAGACTCCAAGGATTTGACAACACTCACCGTGGATGCACTCATAGGGTCATTAATGACCTATGAGATCAATGTGATCAAAAGGACGGAAGAGGATCTGAAGAAGAAAAGGCCAATCGCCTTGAAAGCACTCCCGGAGAGTGTCTCGAGCCAAGAGGAATAGTTGGGAACCACCGACGATGAAGAGGTTGCTATGCTAACAAGAAAGGTAAGACATTTCTTGCGTCGAAGAAGAAGATTTGGTGAAAAGTTCAGGAAAGGGAAGAGGCAGCCAAGATAAAGAAATGAACCATTCAAGGCCACCGAAATCATTTGCTATGAATGCAAGAAAGCGGGGCACATGCGAGTAGAATGCCCCGAGCTCCAAAAGAAGAAAGGAAAGGTCGGCAAGGGCAAGAAGCCGAAAGCCATGAAGGTGACATGGAGCGACGAGGATGAGGATGATCCCTCGACTGATGATGAGGAGCAGGACATTGAAGAACTCATGAAGATGATGTGTCTGATGGCCAATAGCGACAGTGAACAGGTAACTTCTGACACTGAGGCCATTTCAAATGAACAGTGGGAACTTGCTTATGAAGAGTCAGATGAGAAATATAGAAGAATGAAAAATGAAAATAGGACTTTAAAGAAAAAGATCCATGAAATTGTTCACTCATCTAATTCTTGTGGAAAGTGCAATTTGCTTGAAATGCAAATTAAAAATCTGAAAAATGTTAATGATGCTTTGGAAACCAAGTTGTCTTTGTTTGAAGAGGAGATAGCATGCTTAGATATAGAGAAGAAAAATGCATTTAAGCTGAAAGATGAAATCCAAGAAAAGCATGACCTCTTGAACAAAGAGTTTGAAAAATTGCATGTTCAACTGAGTGAATGTGAAAAAGAGAAAGAAAACTTGAAAGAGAAGAATGAGAATTTTGTCATTGAAATTGAAAAATTGAAAAATGGGAATGGAAAGAAAGTGAGAGAGAAAGGAAAACAAGTTGAAAAGAACCAAAGTGCAATGAATAGCAACAAAGATCATGCTCATTATGCTGTGAAGAATTCATTTTATCAAGGAGAATGTTCACACACACACTTTGGAAAACAAACTGTTAATTCCAAATTCCCTTCAACCTTTAAAAATGTAAATAAAAGGAAAGATTTTGGTAGGAGAAGACCCACGTGCTTTTATTGTAGGAAAATAGGGCATGACATATATATATGCCAACTCATGCAATATGATGATGAACTATTTTTTAGTAGATACTATGAGTCACTTGGGAACGCTAACGTGAAGGGACCCAAGCTTGCTTGGGTACCCAAATCAAAATGAGCATGGTTGGTAATTGGTGCAGGTCTGCATGAAGGCGGGAGACAATAAATGATACCTGGACAGCGGATGCTCCATGCACATGACTGGAAATGAACTCCTCTTTGCAGACCTTGCTGAGAAGAATGGCGGAACGGTAATCTTCGGAGGACAGGACAAGGGTAAGATCATAGGAATTGGGAGAATTGGTAAGGACCCTAACCAGTGCATCGAAGATGTTTCATTAGTTAGAGGTCTTCATCATAATTTGCTTAGTGTAAGTCAACTCTGTGACAAGGGTCACAAAGTGATTTTTGAATCTTCACACTGCACGATCATTGATGCTAACACACAGAAAATTAAGTTCATAGGTGTGAGATGTAACAACACTTATCAAGTCGACTTTGATGAACTTGCACCAAAGAAATTATGTTTAGTTGCTAACAAAAGTGAAGATGTTTGGTTGTGGCATCGCCGTCTTGGGCATGCCAGTTTTAATGTGATTAGGAAGTTGAACCGTCATGATTTAGTCAGAGGACTTCCTAAACTGAATTTTAAAACTTCTAAGATATGTGAAGCATGTAATAAAGGAAAATAAACCACCACATCCTTTAAATGCAAAAACATTGTGTCTACAGAAAAACCCCTTCAATTGTTGCATTTGGACTTATTTGGTCCCACCAAGACTCGCAGTCTTGGAGGGAAGCTTTATGGCTTTGTGATTGTCGATGATTTCTCGCGATATGCATGGGTTTTATATCTTGCTAACAAAAGTGATGCTTGCAATGAATTTATTGATTTTTGCACAAAAGTCAGAATGAAAAAGGATATACAATTCAGAAAATTCAAAGTGACCACGGAAAGGAATTTGAAAATCATGAGTTTGATGCTTTTTGCAGGAAGCAGGGGTACGAGCATCAGTTCTCTTCACCAAGAACCCCTCAACAAAACGGAGTGGTCGAAAGGAAAAATAGGACGCTCGTGGAAATGGCGCGTACCATGCTTGCAGAGAATGGTCTTCCACGATATTTATGGGCAGAGGCGGTGAACACCGCTTGCTACATCACAAATAGAGCAATGGTAAGACCAATCCTTAAGAAAACTCCATACGAGCTTTACAAAGGTAAGAAACCCAACATATCTCATTTCAAGCCATTTGGTTCAATTTGTTATATCTTGAACAATGGAAAAGACAATCTAGAGAAATTTGAAGCAAAAAGTGATAAAGGGATCTTCCTCGGGTATGCTCTAACATCTAGAGCTTACCGTGTGTATAACACTAGAACACTTGTTGTCGAGGAAAGTCCACATGTAGTTGTTGATGAATTCACAATGAGGAAATCAAATGATGATCATTTTCTTATTACAGGTGAGGGCGAAGTTGAAAAGGGAGAGTCAAGCAAACAAGGTGAGGCAGCAAATCAAGAAGAAGAAAAAGAACAACAACAAGAAGAAGCGGAACAAGAACAACATCCAAATCTTCCACACCAATGGACCACGCACAGGGACCATCCATTGGAGAACGTGATCGGCGGTGTGGATGAAAGAATTCGAACTCGGGCTTCAATGAGGGAAGTAGAAATTCACGATAATCTAGCTTTACTTTCTAGCATTGAGCCTAAATCATTAGATGATGCTTTGAATGATAATTCTTGGGTTCTCGCCATGCAAGAAGAGCTACACCAATTCCAAAGGAATCGGGTGTGGTTCCTCGTGCCCCGGCCTGATGACCATCCTATTATTGGAACTAAGTGGGTTTTCAGAAACAAACTGAGTGAAGATGGGGTGGTTGTGAGGAATAAGGCAAGATTAGTAGCCAATGGCTACTCTCAAGAATTTGGCATTGATTTTGATGAATCATTTGCACCTGTGGCTAGATTGGAAGCAGTTAGAATTTTACTTGCTTATGCTTGTCACAGGAACATGAAACTGTTTCAAATGGACGTGAAGAGTGCCTTCCTCAATGGAGTGATCAAGGAAGAAGTGTACATAGAGCAACCACCAAGATTTGAAGATGAAAGATTTCCCGACCACGTATTCAAATTGGACAAGGCACTATACGATTTGAAACAGGCTCCCCGGGCATGGTATGATAGATTAAGTTCATTTCTTATTGAAAACGGCTTCAAACGAGGTAACATAGACCAAACCTTGTTTACAAAAACTTGTGATGATCATTCATTAATTGTTCAAGTGTATGTAGATGATATTATTTTTGGAGCCTCCAATACAAAAATGAATGATGAATTTGCCCAACTTATGCAGGGGGAGTTCGAGATGAGCTTGATGGGAGAACTCAACTTCTTCTTGGGATTACAGATAAAGCAAATGGATGATGACATTTTCATCAACCAGAAGAAGTATACACAAGAAATCGTGAAGAAATTTCAACTTGAGACTACCAAGCCCTTTGCAACACCAATGTCCACCTCACAGAAAATGGAGGAAGAAAAAGGTAACAAAATTGATCAAAACTTTTTAGGGGTATGATAGGATCCTTGCTTTATTTGACTGCTAGTAGGCCTGATATACACTTCAGTATTTGTCTCTGTGCAAGATACCAATCTTGCCCTAGGGACTCTCATTTAGCGGCCGTGAAAAGGATCTTCAGGTATTTGAATGGAACTCTTGACCTTGGTTTGTGGTATCCAAGGAATAATTCATTTGATTTACATGCTTTCATTGACTCTGATTATGCTGGTTGTAAAATGGATCGAAAAAGTACAAGCGGTCACTGTCAGTTTCTTGGGGGTTGCATGGTTTCATGGGCCTCAAAGAAACAGCATTGTGTGGCTTTATCAACTGCTGAAGCCGAGTATGTGGCTGCCGACAGTTGTGCGGCTCAAGTGCTTTGGATCCAACATCAGTTGCTGGATTTTGGTTTCTCTTTAAAGAAAATTTCCATAATGTGTGATAACACTTCTGCAATAAACTTGTCCAAAAATCCTGTCCAACATTCTCGTACTAAGCACATAGAAGTTAGACACCACTTTATAAGAGATCATATCAATAAAGGTGATTTTGAACTTATTTTTGTTGATACAAAACACCAACTTGCTGATATATTTACAAAACCTTTGAATTCTGAACAATTTTACTTTCTAAGAAGAGAATTAGGAGTGTGCAGATTAGACACTTAGATATTTTGAGCTGAATTGTACATACACTCTTTTCATCTTTTTCATAAAGAAACTGTTCACATTGCCTTTTGATTTGCACATAAAAGTATTCATCGTCTTTACTCTTCAAACTTTGTCTTTTGTCCATATCACAGTGAATAATAACTTTGGTTATTATATGTGCTTTCATCCTTTTGCATCCGCATGTACATAAATGTATATACTTCATCAATGCGTGCATGAATGCCATGATTTACCGGTATATCAAATAGTGTTAGTGGAAAGGTGGATCAAGTCCACCTGAAGCTTTCATCATGTGTGAGTGTGGTCTTCGGACCTAAGTACTCCGCCAAGTACCGGTAATCAAATTGCTTGAAAACATCATTTTGAAATGCTTGAATGTATATATCTACTACACACCTTTCAGTTGAAATCTTCTAAGACCTTACGCCCTTGTTAAATAAAATGCTTTGACTAGGACATGTTTTAACATGGCACATATTAAGGGGGAGGTTTTGCTATAACGGTGCATACACTTAGGGGGAGACATCACCATGAATAGGCTAATTCATCTCTTACATTCTACGCAATCTCTCACACAATTTGCACATGTGAGTTAATGAATCTAACTGATAAGGATTTCACTTATTCCACTTAACACATTTTAGGACTCTGAAACCCCTATATGGAAATCACGTGACTTGTGAGGAAAAAACTGTCATCCCCGTCAAAAACAATCAATAAGTGTGATTTGACATGAAGTAAATCGGGAATCCCCTCTGAGATAAAGGAGGAAACTCGCATTGAAAAGTGTCCTATCCACATTATCATAAGTGACGATGCCGAGTAACCGGGAAGTGCCCCTGAAATAAAGGGCATGACTCGTGTCAAAAGGTTAGTCATCTTGTCTTTCAAAAATCAAAATAATCTTGGGGTTGTGCGAAGCTACCAAAAGTCGAGCACGTTGTATGAAAGTATAGGGAAGAAAAGTTCCTATTTGTGTTCTTTAGAAAATCTGAAAATCCATGCTATCTAGATTTCATTGCTCATATTTCACATATTCATCTAGGGAGTGATTGTATGGATGTACACCTTGAATCAGCCATATTTCATGAGTCTTGCAGTACCACTTCTTGTAAGCACTACCCTTTTACTATTGCACATGAAATTCATGTTCTTGGTCTATCGCATATTTCCTAACCCGTTCATAAAGAACATGTTTGCTATTTTATGGTATGATGAGTGCATATGTGCTTGACTAGTCATTACTTGCGTTTCATATGCATCTCATTGAGTTAATTGTGCATATTGAGGCTTAACTTTCATCCTTTACCGTTTTAATAATCCCCTATTTGACTCTGACAAAAAGGGGGAGAAATAACTTTGCATTGCTTGAATAAAGATTCATGACTTGCTTAGTTTTTGATTGATTATGCTTTTGACAAAAAGGGTGAGTTGATCTCTACATGTTGATTCAGCAAGTTATGAATTCCTGACTGAAAGTCATGCATCTGGTGTGCATAAGAAAATGGTTGTTTTGGCTCAAAAATTGTCATCCTTCATGCAAATATTATAGTTCTATCAACAGTTTTATCTTTGTCAAAAAGGGGGAGATTGTTGTGCCCCGGACTATTTTGACGGAGATCATGTATGAAATGTAATGAGTACTCATTGTGGTTGATTCACATTGAAATACATATTTGATGAATGATGAGGTTGTTGAATTTCAAACTTGAATGCTTGATTTGTAAGAATGCTCAATTTGAAAAAGGCTGATCCGAATCAACTTGATTGAATATTGAATGTTGACGTGAGCTATTGTTGATTAAGCTCGAATGATGGACATAACTAATGAGTGAATAGGTCATTCGGTGAATAGCAATATGAATGGATGTTATGTATGTGGAACTCACTAGGTGATGATTGAGAAAGTTTCAGTTGATACATTAAGACCTTAATTTGAATGGGAAATTGAATGCAGGTTAGTTGTGGATTTTTTCACTCAAACTCTCAAGGCCAAGGTATGACTATTTGACTATTTGGATCTTGACTGAATGGAATGATCCGGGTAAAAATTCATGCTTAACCATGTTTATCTGAGTTGTATGAACTCCCTTGATCAACATTGATATATGTATTTGATTTGTGAAGGTTTCATTTGAAGTTATTTAAGATTTGCTGCTGTCAGTAAAAGTGTCGACCTCAGGGGTCGACACTTATCTGTGGAGTTTCTGCCTTGCGTTGAAATAATGGACGCTGGCAGAAAGTGTCGACCTACGGGGTCGACACTTTCACCAGGAGTCTGCTGTTTTGCTAAGGCAGAACTCTCGTGAAAAAGTGTCGACCCTGAAGGTCGACACTTTCAGGTAAGTATGTTCATTTCTGTGAAAATAGAATGTTCGTGAAAAAGTGTCGACCTCGTGTGTCGACACTTTTCATCACGAATGTTTTGTTCTTTTAACAGGCCAGAACACTTCGTAAGAAGTGTCCACCCCAAGGGTCGACACTCGTGTCGCAGTTTTGCTTTTATATATATTATGGCTGAACCTTCAGGAAAAAGAGTCGACCCCATGGGTCGACACTTTTTCTGAACGTTCGAACGCGGTTTTCCGGATCTGTTTCGAACCCTAATAAGGTGGATCCAAATGGCATGGCTTTTGACCCTAATGGCCTTAGGGCGACCTTTGCATCTTGTTTGTGTTATGAAGGGGGTTTGGGAAGGGCTTTTAAGTCCCTTGGGGCTTCAATCCCCTTGGTTTATATAGCCGCCCCTCTCTTCCGATCGAACAATTCTTTTGAGCTTCTAACGTTGGACTCTTTGCCTTGCAGGAGAAGAAGGTGCTCCCATCTGCTGGAGGTGAAGGAGAGCTGTGCCAAGGTCATTTTCCATCGAGCCCGAGCCAAGATTTGGAGGTCGCAGGTCTGCATCCTCTTCATCCGGAGCCTTGGGCGACTACATCCTCTACACCGGCTTCATCCAACCTTCGGTTCATTTGTTCTAAGTGCTACCTTCTCTATTCTCCTAGCTTGTTTAAGGTTTTTTGGGGTAGATCATCTCGTTTATCATTCTCTTAGCAGATTTATGTTTCTTAGCAGATTTGTGGGGTAGATCATCTTGTCTATCATTTTCATAGTGATTTGTGCTTAGAACGATACTCTCAGAACTGGGCTTGTAATTTTTCCATTCTATTTCACATATCTAGACGATTTCGGAGCTTGCTCCGAGTGTGTGTGGGTTGTCTCGTCATCGTACGAGAACCCACATGTGTGGGCCGTCGAGCCCGTGTGTGTGTGGTTGCTGCCGTCGAGCAGCGTTTATAGTGAAATCCTCTCGAGGTGAGAGGGGTGGACGTAGGACGGCACTTGGTGCGTCCGAACCACCTAAAAATACTGTGCCGTGGTTTGCTTGTCTGGTGGTTGTTGATATCTATTTCTCGTTCGCTATACGAGTGTGAGTCGGTGAGGCGTGAGTGTTCTCAACTGTCCGTCCAAATATTACTGTCGAGTGATTATATCTGTGCGCTGGAGAGTTGTGAGAGCTTGCTTGATTTAATTTCAGTTGTTTTAATCAAGCCTCTGCCTTAGATTTTCTCCTCATATCTGTGGCTTGTGTGGGTTGTTTTTATATTTGCAAAAAGGGTGGGCAATCAATTCACCCCCCTCTCAATTGCCTCCTAACCGGGCCAACACCCTCCAAACCCGTGTTCGACCCTCGTCATCATCGGCAAGATCGGTCGACCTCTACCTTTAACCCGGACCTTTTGTCCCGGTTAATGAATATACTCCTTGCTTCGACATGTAACCCATGTCGATGAACAAACCTGTGTTCGACCCTCGTCATCATCGGCGAGATCGATCGACCTCTACCTTTAACTAGGACCTTTCGTCCCAGTTAATGAATATACTCCTTACTTCGATGTGTAACCCATGTCAATGAACAAACCCGTGTTCGACCCTCGTCATCATCGGCGAGATCGGTCGACCTGTACCTTTAACTCGAACCTTTCGTCCCGGTTAATGAACATACTTCTTGCTTCGACGTGTAACCCATGTCGATGAACAAACCCGTGTTCGACCCTCGTCATCATCGGCGAAATCGGTCGACCTCTACCTTTAACTCGGACCTTTCGTCCCGGTTAATGAATATACTCCTTGCTTCGACGTGTAACCCACGTCGATGAACAAACCCGTGTTCGACCCTCGTCATCATCGGTGAGATTGGTCGACCTCTACCTTTAACTCGGACCTTTCGTCCCAGTTAATGAATATACTCCTTGCTTCGACATGTAACCCATGTCGATGAACAAACCTGTGTTCGACCCTCGTCATCATCGGCGAGATCGGTCGACCTCTACCTTTAACTTGGACCTTTCATCCCGGTTAATGAATATACTCCTTGCTTCGACATGTAACCCATGTCGACGAACAAACCCGCGTTCGACCCTCGTCATCATCGGTGAGATTGGTCGACCTCTATCTTTAACTCGGACCTTTCATCCCGGTTAATGAATATACTCCTTGCTTCGACATGTAACCCATGTCGACGAACAAACCCGTGTTCGACCCTCGTCATCATCGGCGAGATCGGTCGACCTCTACCTTTAACTCAGACCTTTCATCCCGGTTAATGAATATACTCCTTGCTTCGACGTGTAACCCATGTCGATGAACAAACCCATGTTCGACCCTCGTCATCATCGGCGAGATCGGTCGACCTCTACCTTTAACTCGGACCTTTCGTCCCGGTTAATGAATATACTCCTTGCTTCGACGTGTAACCCATGTCAATGAACAAACCCGTGTTCGACCCTCGTCATCATCAGCGAGATCGGTCGACCTCTACCTTTAACTCGGACCTTTCATCTCGGTTAATGAATATACTCCTTGTTTCGACGTGTAACCCATGTCGATGAACAAACCCATGTTCGACCCTCGTCATCATCGGCGAGATCGGTTGGCCTCCACCTTTAACTTGGACCTTTCGTCCCGGTTAATGAACATACTCCTTGCTTCGACATGTAAACCACGTCGATGAATAAACCCGCGTTCGACCCTCGTCATCATCGGCGAGATTGGTCGACCTCTATCCCTTAGCTTGGACCTTTCGTCCCTGTTAAGAACTGTACAGTCTTTGCTTCGGTATTTAACCAATGTCGACGAACTCAATTAGGGCCCGACCCTTGTCATCATCGATAAGGCCGGTCGGCATTTTAGCAGACAAGTTCTCCCATGTTCCGGATTCTCCGTGGAATAAAAAAAAAGAGAAAAGAAAGAAACAAATGGGGTTAAAACTAGAGATACCCCGCTGGTCTTGTTCCTAAACTGGGACAAGAGCAAAAATGGCTATAACCCGGCTGTGGCGAAAACCCGAAAGGGCGTTGCAGGCAAAATCGGGTACCCTGCCCGTGAAAACCTAAAAGGGCCCGTGGGCAAAAGCAAGAGGGGGCTGATTTCGGCGAAAACCCGAAAGGGTGCTTGAGTCAGTAATGTGATAAAAAAAATGATGAAACAAAAAATGATGATGATGATGTAGTAACGAGGCTACCCTCGTTCATCATTCCACTTTCATCTACTCTTTTCGACCCTTGTCACCATCGGCAAGATCGGTCGCTACCTTTTCGGCCCTTGTCACCATCGACAAGACCAGCTACCTTTTCGACCCATGTCACCATCGGTAAGATCGGTCGCTATTCTTTTCGACCCTTGTCACCATCGGCAAGATCGGTCACTACCCCTTTCGGTCCTTGTCACCATCGGCAAGACCGTCTACCCTTCTTGGCCCTTGTCACCATCGACAAGACCGACCATCTTTTCGACCCTTGTCACCATCGGTAAGATCGATCGCTACCCCTTCTGGTCCTTGTCACCATCGGCAAGACCGACTACCTTTTCGGCCCCTGTCATCATCGACAGGACCGGTCAACATCCCCCTAACCTGGACCCTTCATCCTCGTTAAGTAATTAACTTCTTTTGCTTCGACATATAACCTATGTCGATGAATAAACCCTACCCTCAATTTCTATCAGCGTCAATGAGTCCGGCTGACAAGCCATCTGACCTTATTTCCCAGCCCTAAGGGGCCTCTACACTTTTTGGTCCTTCAAACTTTTGGCCTACGTTAGCCATTGCTTGGTCCCGAGAATGGTCACGGCGCGGTGGAGCGAACACGTCACCCCTTTGCTGAAGGCGTGAGCGCTCTCCTGCCCTAGTGACTCACATACTCGGGCTAGAGTTGACTGGCGAGTGGGAAGAGGAAGGAAAGGAATATTGAAATAATGGAGTCGTCATTTAACATCAAATGAAGATTTTTCATTCCTATGAAATAAAAAGATACATGTTACGCGGGGCATACCCCGGAATACATAAAGTCCATTAAACAGGGAGGGGAATAGAGGAGGCTATGGTAGCGGGCGTCGGAAGATGTCCTTCAGCTCCGGAATACCCAAAGAAGGGAGGCGGGTCAGTTCTTCCAGCCGAGACTCGGCGACCTCCAGCTGGGACAGTTTCTCCTCAAGGGAAGCAGCTTGTCCCTCAGCCATTTCTGCTTCCTCTATCTTCTGGACTTCTAGACACTCTATTTCTTGAAACTCAGCCTCTGCCCTTGAAAGTTCGGCTTGCAGCTCTGCTATCCGGGCCGTAAGGAAGCTTCGGCGCTGCAAAGAGGCACTGGCATCATCCCTCATCTGCGTCACAGTCCCTTTCAGAGAGACGAGAGTCACTCGGCATTCAGCTTGCTCCAATGTTATGGCCGTCAGCTGGTCAGTTACCTCTCGGCCTAAGAACTCCCTTCTGTTCACATATTTCAGCAACAGAATTACCCTTGGAGTCCAGTCGTCCATGGGGCAGCCGAAAGCCAACAGCGAGCGGGACAAGTGCTCTATCAAGCCCCTCAGCTGAACATAAGTCAAATCTCTGCTGGCCGCTATGGTCTGCTGAAGGGTCCCTAAGAACTGCCACACAAGGTCCCTCGATGACTGGAGACCGAGCGGTGATGTCTCGGGTAGTTCGAACTCCACTCTGCTGTCCACGGTGGCCGAGATATCGTTGCTCGTCCCAGAAGATGACGACGGCATGATCTGCAGCGCACTTGCATGGGGAACAACTGTAGTAACTGATATGGTAGCTAAAGTCTCGATGGCGACGACTTCCCCGCCAGCCCCTTGGGATGAAGCTGCAACAGGAACGTCAAGAAGAGCCAGGGCCCCAGTCGTCCCGGCTTCCTCTTCAACGATCTCTCCCGCCTCTACCTCGGGGGGGCGGGGGGGGGGGGGGGCGCCTTTCTTTGAAGCCAACTGTCGTGTGACTTCCAATGGCCGGGAGTCTTTGACTGCCATCGACTCGTCAGCCCGCACAAGTACTCCAGGTCCTGCTGGACCCGCTGTCGCTACATAGTCCTTGGGATATCGCAGTGCGACAGGCCGCAAGACTGGCGGGAAGGTTGCATGACCCGCACCTAGAGCCGGGAGGGGTATCTGCACCATTATGGTTGGCAGCACCACCTCAGTCTGCACCAGAAATACATATATATCAGAGAGCTGAAAAGAAAAAGAAAGGAAGGGCAACAAGCACCGATCATGGGGGGTTCCTCACCTCAGCCGGCACTAGGCTCAAATCTCCAAGGGCGACCTCTGCAGCCCCAACCCCTTCACTTACAAGTGATCCTGACAGCCCAGGACCGCTCCATGACAACCGGGGCGGGTTGAAAGTCAAATGATCACTTTCATAAGATGAAAATGCCCCGACATCCTCAGTCTCTATGTCAACCGGTGGGAACTCTTCGTCACTAGAGCCGCCACCGTAATCGACCTGCTCAGAGGAAGAAGACTCCTCTGCTCTTTCTGGACGCTCCACCATCGGAGTAGGAACCTCACTAGGAGGAGCATCACCCTTAGTAGGGACTTCCTCCATGCACTTCACACTAGGAGCAGCAGTTGATGGGATCTCAGGGGCAAGCTCGCCCTGCTCCCCAGCAATAGCTTCCTCTGCACCCTCCGCTCTTGGAAGTAATGACGGATGCATGTCAACTGAAATTTATGGCAAGAAATAGTCAAGCCGACGGAAGACATGAAGACTCGCGGTGGTGTCGCGATTAAACTATAAATTACCTTCCATTTCCTATATGGGCGTTGGAGAAGGCAGATCTCTCTCTACAGGAGCAGTAAGGATTTCCTCTGCCCCTTCCCTAGCCATGGCGCCTACCATCGCCTCCAGCCCGATGACCGCAGTGACTGTGTCGGTAGCTGTCAACACGGATCAGCCGAAGCAGCCAAAGTGAGCCAATGAATTCTGAATAAATGAAAAGCTTACCTTCAACTTCTGGCCCCTGTGCGCGGGAAGTCTCGAACTCTTCAAAGGATACAACCGGAGGAAGAACGGTTGCTGGTTCCTTTTCTGCGGCCTTCCTCCGGCGTGCCCATGTCACTCGGGTCACTGCCTCCTTGGCCTTCCCAACGGCCTCCCTCAACTGGGATCGGGTCCGCTTTCTCGAATCGCCAGGAGGCAGTGGCGTCGTGGTCGGAGCCAGCTCGGGAGAGCCTCGAAGTATGCTGGCTTCTGAGCCTTTATTATTAGCCCCCTAAAGTGCCGAGTCTCCTCCAAAGTGGGTCGGACTGCATATTTACGAAGGTGAGAATAATACATGACAATGAAGAAAAGAAGTTGGCCGACGGGCCTGAATAAAGAGATAGAACATACTTGCTGGCCCCGTGTAGAAGGGGAAGAGAGGCCAATAATACAGCGAGGGCACTTTGTCTCTCGAAGCTGTCTCGCGAATAAGCCAGCATAAATCTCCTATCTTTTCACTCAGCTCGGCCAGCAGCGCCAGGTCCTCGTGGACACGAGAAGACAGGTGATAATATAAGCTCAGGTGGTCCAGCCCCCATCTGTCAGCATACTTGAATGAGATATGAAGGGGCCGGTCTAGAATGGCTTCGCTAGGACCACCCACTGAAAGACCATGCGATCGAAGGAGCGCAAATAGCCAAGGGGTGTTGTCATATAGAGCATCTCGCCTGTCTTCACTACGGATGAAAGTCCGATGGGGGTGCAGCCTGTCAACCTCAGGGCGCCAGTCAACCACCGCCGAGATGGGTTCCTCCACCGACAGAGGGAGTTGCTGAAGAACCACCCTCTCGCTGCTTACCCGACATAGACCTCGAAGCGTTTTCACATAGTCATCCTTGCTGATTGTGGGCAACTTCGGGTCGACTTTGGTCCTGCGGCTTTTCACGGCTTTTCAGGCCTCAAGATAGGCCCTCACTTCTATGTTGGTCCAAGATTCCAGCTTCTTCAAATAGGAGGGCTCAATATCAAGGGTTGGCTCCGGCTGGGAGTCCAGAAATCTATGCTCTGCTACGGCCCAACACTCCCGGTAGGAGCTCCTGTAGAACCTCGTCCGCGCGTTCCACCACTTGATATACTCAGGAGTAACGCGGGGGAAGCAGGCAGGGGTTGGCACCCTGAAAGAAACATTTTCTCGGCGGTGGAAGAAGTCCCACCATATCCGGGCATCATTATTTGAAACTTGCCCGGCTCTGTGCCTATTGGGCAACGTAAATTGTGAAAAGGAATGAGGAATGTACTGGTCATAGCCAAAGTTTCGGCTGAAGCGAAACGGATAATACGGCTCCAGCCACAAAATGCCACTCTTTCGGAATACAAGGACGCTTGGCCTGATAGCCAGCGCCCAGTCAACCAACTCCTGCTCAAGGATGGGCCTTGTACACTTGGCCCCAGAGATTGGATGGATATACTCCTCTATCTCGAAGAGCTTGCACTGCCTCGTCCTGTTCACCAGTGGGCTGGAGTGGGCAGCTAAGCTCCAGAATTGAAGGACCCCAGGTGAATCTGTGGGAATCCAAGCCAAGTTGCCCCGAATGGCAAAGAGTTGCTTCGGTAGTGAGGACGGCTCGACAGTCGCGAACTCTATCATTCGCGGGATAAGATGATCTGACTGTAACGCCCGAGGGGAAGCCTCCAGAAAAAGGGTACAAACCCAAGCATTGAAGAAGTGTAACGGACCAACCGTCCGCATATTCCTGGGAAGACGCGTCTTGTGCAGGTCTCCCAGCATTTTGTAAGTGAGGCACAAAGCCACTGGGCAGAGGGACAGCTTAGTACCCCAAGCCATGAGACAGGCGGGATAGGTAGACTATACTCTAATCACGCTCTCGTCGCCTTGCAGGAGAGCGAAGGAATAGATCCAATAGACCAGGTATGCGGCACAGTGTGTGACTACGTCGACACGAGTGGGGTTCGGGTCCTCCCTCTCCCCTCTTCTTGAAGATGATGCTGCGGCCTACCGTCGGACTCTCTTCTTCCTCTTCGAAGCCATCGGTGCTATTGGGGGGAAGTTCTCATACTTCTTATTCCCGCCATAAAAATATTGGAGCCAGGTGCCCATCCGCACCCTCCGCTTCTCGCCCAGCTTCCTAGCTTCCCTCGTGTCATGTGACGAGTGGTAAAGTGTGCGGTATGCCTTCATCAGATAGCGATAAGCGTGGCCCGCCAGATACTGACCTTCACCGTCGGTCTGATCCTTCAGCCAGTCAGGCCAGCAGACTTCCACGTACGGCTCTCCGTCGATGGGTAGACCGCTAAGCTGTGAGAGGCTCCATAAATCTAGAGAAGTTTCTCCCTCTGAAGTATAAAAAGTGTTGTACTCGGGGCAGAATACTTCGATCATGCCACAACATAAGCCTCGGGAGATGGGGTAGCGGTATCTCAAGGCGTACACGCTATGATAGACGCCAGCCCTGGTCAGGAGGGGAGCGTAGTGCTGCAGCACATAATCCGTGAACTCCACTGCTCCAGGTCTGAATGCATGGGCGTCGGTGGCTCTCAACTCGGCAAACCACCCCACGGATATTTGATGCTTAAAACGGACCGCCAGGCAGTCCAGCAGAAAAGATTCTTCTCTGTACCCCCATTTCAACGGGGCAAGAAACAAGCCAAAGATCGGCTTCTCCCGGTCCAGCATGCCTGCGGAATCATTCCACCGAGCGGGTACAAATTCAGGGACCCTAGTCAGCAGCCCATCTTCTGGAGCCAGATCTTGCAGTCCGAGCACGACGCTCCATTTCTTGACTTCTCCGGAAAGATAAATAGGCCTTCCCCGCACTACACAGTCTATTAGACTATCCCTCTCCACTAGCAAGGCTTGCTCGGCTTTGCGGACGAGGAACATGTCTCTCTTTCCCTAAAGGTTGAAGCGCCGGAGGAAGGACATCAAATGTTTGTCCTTGGGGTGATCCCACCTGACATCGCCTTCTCGGTCATAATGAAAAGAATCGCCTCCAAGGATGAGGAGGCGGCTAGTGTCCATAGTATCGGTCTCCGAATCCGAGGATTCTGCGACTACAGCAAGCTGATCGTGCCCCCGATCAAGGGAATTGACATTCTCCCATGTCACCACGACACGAGAAGCAAAAGAGGAAGAGCCAGATGCCATTTCTGTCTATGAGAAAGCGCATCAAACAATAAACAAAGTCAAAAAATAGTTGATCATGGCAAATTTCTGACAAAATTTCGGCAGAGTCTCCCCAGCACGGGAGATTGCCAAAGAGAAGCGGGAACACGTCCACTAAGGGAACGGCCCCTAAAAGCAGCCATCGGCATTACACCGAGGTCAAATGGGACACACGGGGGAATAGCTCTGAGGGCAAGCCCTACTAGAAGCCTCCCGGAGCCCAAAAGAACAGGTTCAAAACCCAAATGAACAAGCACTTCGCTCACCCGCTCGAAGCAGACGACCGCGGTCGCTCACCACTCTCCCGACGCCGAAGCTGGAGGGGGGAAGGAGCAGGAAGAGAGAGAAGATTACTGTGCGAATGAGGAAGAATGAAGTAAAAACCAAAGGAGAAAGAATATATATAGGGAGGCCTCCCCTTTGGCTAAACCGGCGCGCTATTTAGCGCGCCGAATTAGCACTCTCCAACAGAAAGGCGCGCTGGAATTGGCCCCGCCGGATTAAGGCCCTCCTCCAAGCATCAGGCCACGCCGGATTAACGCACAAAGCCAGGGACCGTGCCGGATTAGCGTCTAAAAGCCCAGGGGCGCGCCGGATTAACCCCGCGCCGTATTAACATTCAAACAGCGTCAGATTGGCATCCGTACTGGATTAAGGGCCATTCCGAGCCTTCGTCAATTAAAGAGGAGATCATTCCAGGCGAAGCTCATCCGTCGGCCTTGCTACACTCATGCCTTGCTTGCAACACCCACGGCTGGGGGGCATTTGTTGGCACTCAAAATATCACTCGCGGCAATCAAGCCTCAAAGACGAATGACACGGCCCACTGAAGCACAGAAGTCGATAAATATCAACATATTGAAGACTTCTCAAGCTGCCAGAGCCTCGAGTCACCCGGGATGAATGCTAGGGACTTCACCTCAGGAAAAGTCAAGATGAATCCACAACCAACCGGCAGTGCGACCAAGCCTGCCTAATGAACCGGCATCGACTCCGTCGTGCCGCATACACTACACCCGTAGTCCGACCAAGGACGACGGCCTACCCGGTGGCCTGCTACCTCATGAAAGACTCTCCTGAGATGGAAGAACTCCCTTGGCTCTTCAGAATAGAGGACCGATGTAATGCCCCGGATTTGTTTTCGGATCATTTTAGTGGGTCTCGGAGCGTATTTTATGTTTTACACGTGTTTTTCCCTTACGCGCCTTCGGAACTCTGTGCAGGGAAAACCGTGGCGTTCTCTGACACCGTGACTGTACCGGCACGTTGTGTTCCTTCCTAGGATCCCAGAGGTAATTTTTCATAATTTTCTGAATTTCTGGAAATTTTGGGTTTTTCTATATATATTAATTCTCTCTCTCTCCCCTCTCATTCTCTCTTTCTCACTCTCTCTCATCTCTTTCTCTCCCCCTCTCCCCGGGTGGCAGACGGTGGCGGAGGAGGGCGAGGAGGCGATGGTGGGAGGCGAGGAACGGGGAACGGGTCATGGATCGAGGGCCGGTGGCGCGTGGAAGCTCGGCCGCGGGTTCGTGGAGCGGGGAGGGTTTCAGGGTGTTTTCTTCGTGGATTTGCGTCCACAGCACGTCATTTTTTCGGTGGAGGTAGGGAGATGGACCCCCAGCTCGTGCATTCTCTTTCCCGCGAGTTTTGTAGGCCGTGGTGAGCCGAGCGGGCGTATTTGGGGATTTTGGGAAAAATCCATGTTTTTGGGGTTGAGCGTCGATCCGCTGTTTCATTGCATTTTTTGCCGATCCGAGGCCATAGATGCATGCTAGGGGCTATTTGGGGGCTTCCCCTTTGTTTTCCCCCTCTCCCGTGGAGGTATGGGGCGTGGTGAAGTTTTTGGGTCGTTTCCCGCCGTAGCGTTCTCGGGATGGTGTGACAGTCGTTCCAGCGACCGTCATAGTGTGTAACACGCCTGGGCAGGTGCGTTACGCTCCCTTTGTTTTGAGTGTTGGCGTTCGTGGGCCTGACGGTCCCACGATAGATCGCCACAGGGCTGTGACGCCCTGGTGCTAGACCATCACAGTGTTTCGATCGTGGTTTATGACCGTTGGGGTCACGAGTCTCTGACACGCCTAGTAAGACCGTCAGAGCACTGTGACGCCCCTGAATGGGAGCGTTAGAGCTGACGCAGCCCATTCTTCTGAAGCGCACGTGTTGGTCCGTCAGAGACTGTGATGCCCCGAGTGGATTGCGTCACAGCCGGTTTCTTCTTGCCTTCTGACGCACTATGTTGGGTGCGTCAGGGCATGTGACGCACCAGGGTTGGCGCGTCACAGTCGGTGTTGCCCCTCTCGCGTAACGCTCCTGTGTTAGACCGTTAGAGTGCTGTGACGGTCGAGGCTTGGACCGTTACAGCTTGTGACGGCCCAAGGTAGACCGCCAGGCACTGTGTTGCGCCGAAGTGGTTCTTCATGCTTGCTGCGATTGTTTCACGTTGTGTAGGTCCCTGGTCGACCCGGTTGGGACCCAGTGGTTGACTTGCGGTCTCGTGAGTATCCCAGACACCCCGAGAGTTCTGTGTTCATGTTTTGAGGGTGTCGGGAGGACCATGTTACCTCGATTAGCGTGCCCATAGGTGTGGTGGGTCCGGGTGACTCCACGTGTTCCGGGCTTTCGTGTTGTGCTCGATCGAGTCACCGTGTATCGGTGTGTGTGTGCGGTGGGGTCTCCTCCACATGTCGTGAATTTCTTTGGAAGGTGATTCCCTCGTGGGCCATGTGTTTGGCCTTAGACTGCGAGTCCAGTTATCCGACGTAGAGCTAGAGGTTTCCCGTTTTCTCTGGGATGGGGAATCGGCGTGGCGACTTGTGTGCTTCCCTGGGAATCGTGCTTATGTGCTTTATGTGCTGCACGGAGTGTGTGCGGTCCCGTTTCTTCGACGGTGGTTTCCGTGAGTCAGTCCTTACTTCCAGTGACCTGTCCACTAGTCGTAGCCTCCTGCGCACGCGGGTGCGGACCCACCTGGGAGTGGTGGAGAGCGAGACCCAATGAGAGGCGATTTTTAGGCTGGTTACCGTAGGCCCCCTTGCCTTTGCCACCAGAGTCAGGTGGGGGGGGAAACCAGCTAGAGGACCCGACCTAGAGCAGATGGTCTGTGTGTGCACACGTAGTTGGGGGCTTAGGACACGCGCTGACGAGCGTGACCCCAGCTAGTCCTTGTTGTGGTACTTGTTGCGTGTCTGAGTCTCACGCCCGGGGCGTTGTAGCTAGACACTTGTGACGCGGTGTAAGACGTCGGGGGACACTTCCGGTTGTTCTTATAGTGGGTAGTGCTCATGTTCGCTGGCAGGTGTGGACTCGAGTTTGGTTGGACCGAGGTTTAGTAGTACGGTACTGTTATAGTAGACGGCTTTTCCATTTATTTACTTTAGCTTGTTGGTTCTACCGTACTCCTGTCGACTCGGGAGTGACAGACTGTCAGTCGTGTGACTTCGACCTTCGGGTTTCGGCCGCGTTGACCGTTGAGTTCCAAGTGTTTCACCGTGACGCGTGTGTCGGCTCTCGTGCCGTTTGACTAGTGCTAGTGTGCTCCGGTTCCTGACTGTGAGATCGGGACTTCTCTTTCTGCTTGACCGGTACAGTAGGAGTAGTTGTAGTGCCAGGTTTTGACAGGCCACCGAGTTCACTATTTCTGTTGTTACTGTTACTCTTGTAGTTGCAGCTTTCCGTGCCGCCGTTGTTCTTAGTTGGGGTTCTGCGGGATCCCTACTGGGCCAGTGACAGGAGGCTCACCCCTGCTTTTCAGGTGTGGCGGTTCGTCCTCGAGGTTGCTGTTCTGAGGTTCTTAGTTGCCAGCTCGCCGGGCCGAGTGTCCACTCGGTATGCGGTACGTTTTACTGCTTTAGACTGTACTTTATGTTGGACTAGACTCTGTTGTAGTTGTTTATTTATTTCTGTTAATTGTTTAATTGTCTTATTTTATTTCCTATTTCTTTGTGCCTCCACACTCCTTTTAGCCCTTCCGAGCCCTCCCGGCTCGTGGGCAGCGGTTCGAGTCTCGGGTTATCGGGCCTTCCCGGTAATCGGATTCTCGGGTCGTTATAGATGGTATCAGAGCCAGGTTGTGGACGTACATAAGAATTCGAGATATTGCAGTGATCAGAGTTCATAAGGTCTAGTACAGTCGGCAGCTGGCTTAGGGTTTTGCGTTCGCTTTCCACCTAGTTTCTCGCTTGAGAGCTTGAGTGCGCTGTATGGCACTGAGAAGGTGGTTGCTGTCTGCGGCTTTCGTGCTGGCATGGGGTCTAAAGGTTGAGGTCGAGAGCTTTCTCCCTCATCATTGGTGGCCCCGGTTGTGCTGTGTTGGGCAGAGGTTGCCGGCAGATGTGTCGCTGCGGTGCTGTGTTCGAGGTGTTTGCAGCAAGGTTAGGTGGCTGGTGAGGATTGCTTGTGGTTAAGTGGCCGTGGGCGTGCTCCGAGGGAGTTGTTATTGGTGTTTGGCCACTCCAGCGTTGGTTTTATCTAGCCCCTGAGGCGTTGAGGTTATGGTTTAAGGTGGCAGAGCTTGTGCTCTGGTCGAGAAGTGCGCTCGGGAGAGCAGAGGATCTTCTCGGTGAGCTGCTGTTTCGTCGAGCCTGGTGTTCTTGTTGTGCTCTGTGGCGTCAGAATGACGTGTCGGTCCCGATTGTTCTGTGGATTTCGAGGCAGGATTTGGCAGAGATGTCCCGGTAAGTCTTTGCTCCTACGTTTCTGTCAGTGGATGGGTTGTGTTCGCCCTAGAGCAGGTCTGAGATGTGAAGGCTCCGCGGTGAGTTTCGGGACTCGAGGATGAGCGTTGGCGGTTATGGCTCGTGTTGCGACTCTTGGCATGGTGTGTTGCAGTTCGAGGAATTGCAACAGTGGTGTATCGAGAGATGCTGTGATTGTGGTCTGACATGACACTCGTCGAGTGTGTCGGAGGCGCTGACCTGATAGAAGCGATGGTTTTCCTTGATGCTGGATGGTGCTGTTTCCAGCATGCACGAGGTTCGAGGTCAGGTCGAGTGTGGAGTTCTTCCGTTGGTCGGAAGTGCATTTGGTTTCTCCTTTGGTTGGAGAGATTGTGTTGGGCTAAGGTTCGTCGTCTTGCATTGTGTGTTCGGATTGGTTGGCCTTGTGTGCCATGAAGTCTGTGCAAGACGTGCTCCTTGTCTTGGCAAGGTGGTTGCCTGTGAGAAGTTGTGCCCATTCCCTTGTCGTGTGAGGGTGTGTTGGCACTTTTCCGAAAGGATGAGTGCTGGTTGGGCAATGTTCCCGAGAATTTGTGGCTGTGTGCGCGGATCGGAGTGCGCAGCGGAAGCGTGGTGGGCTTGTGACCCACTGGTTCAGGATCGTAGCGTTGGTTGCTACGGGCGGATTCGTGAGTTTGCGTTGAGCATTGGAGGATTGGTTCCTCTATGTGAAACGTGTTGTTGCCGTGCCGTTGCTCGAGGTATTATAGTTCTTGACACTGGCAGGATGGAATGTTGGGGAATGTGCTGGCTAGTGCGCCGCATGAGTACCATATTCCTGTGATGGAAGCCGTGTCAGGCGTCGGTGTTGAACCTGGATGGGGTTGTTGAGGATGTCACCTGACGGAGGTTGAGGACGTGTTGGTCAGAGTCGGTGGCTTGGTGCCCAACTTGTATTGGAGGTTGTGTCCTCGGTTGAGATCACCTTCGGAGAAGTGATATCTGAGAGATTTTAGGCTCTGGTTGGTAGCTGCGAGTGACTAGTAAGGCTAGTCTCGTAGTCGACCACGGTAAGATGTGTATTGCTTGGGGACCCGTGTGTATTGGCCGTAGCGTTGGCGACCAGGTTACTGTGAGATTGGATGGCACTTTCTCCTCTAGAGACGTGTGCCATGAATCATTCTGGTGGTGTCCCGTGACTCTGAAGTGAGGGCAGAATCGAGATTGGCAGGTGTCCACTTGGATTAATTGGGACGAAGGTTTCGATGAGATAGGATGGAAGAGTGACGCTTGTGCATGGAGGTCCTTGATGGGACGTTGGTGTCACAATGGTTATCCTTGGTCTGTGACTATCATGGAATGGTTCTCCTGTAAGTCTGAGTCAAGTGAGGTGATGACCGAAGACCCCAGGATCTTGTCATTTGGTTTCATCGTGCTCCCCCAGAGGGTCGAGTTGGCGCGATGATCGTGTTCGGACGCGGTGTTTGGGAGGAGTGCAGCTCGAGATGTGGTAATTGTCTGTGTGTGAGTCAGCGGATGACCTGCTGTGGGGCTGGATCGTGCCCGTTGGGTAGGTGGAGGTTTCCCGTTGACGTGTATCTGGCGACTAGTGAATTGTCTTTTCACAGACAGAAGTTGCTGGTGGTTGCGCATCAGGGTTGGTGAGAACCGTGTATCAGGGAGACCCTTGGTGGTCGTTCTTGTGATGTGCTTTCCAGCTGGGGTCTGGGCTCTGTCGAAGTTTGTCTTCTGAGTTCTGACAAAGTTGGTCCCATGCTGTTGTTGGCTTTCAGCTTGCCAGGTGTGAGGTGATCCTTGGCGCTGAGCCGGTGATTTGTTTGCAGCTTCTTGAGATGGCTACGTGAGCTAGTGGAGGCTCTGTGTGGGTTGTTCCCTTGAGAAGGGTGTGCGACCGGTCAGCTGGTTGTGAAGCTGATGCGCGATTGGTCTGCCGACCATAAGATGGATCGGTAGCTGTTGCTTATGTCGAGGACTATGTCTCCTCGGTGAGCAAGATCGCAGCGGCGGTGCCATGATTGGTTCTCGTGTTGGCTGAGGTGATACCAGACTTGTGCTCTTGTGTGGTGCCTGCTCTGGTGGCCGGTGTGTGCGGCGTGCGGAGTGAGGTATTCTTCGTGTTGGTAGTCTGGCTGTGTTCCTCAGGATCGGTGTTTTCGTGAGAATCGGGGTTTTCTGTGTTGGGGCGCAGATGGCGTTGTCAGATGGTTCAGTGTTCTTCCCATGTGTCTTGGTGCTAGTCCTGAATTTTGAGGATGAAATTCCCTTAAGGGGGGAGGGTTGTAATGCCCCGGATTTGTTTTCAGACCATTTTAGTGGGTCTCGGAGCGTATTTTATGTTTTACACATGTTTTTCCCTGACGCACCTTCGGAACTCTGTGCAGGGCAAACCGTGACGTTCTCCGACTCCGTGACTGTACCGGAGCGTTGTGTTCCTCTCGAGGATCCTGGAGGTAATTTTTCGTAATTTTTTGAATTTCTGAAATTTTCAAGTTTTTCTATATATATTAATTCTTTCTCTCTCTCCCCTCCCATTCTCTCTTTCTCACTCTCTCTCATCTCTTTCTCTCCCCCTCTCCCTGGGCGGCCGACGGTGGCGGAGGAGGGTGAGGCGGCGATGGCGGGAGGCGAGGAACGGGGAACGGGTCGTGGATCGAGGGCCGGTGGCGTGTGGAAACTCGGTCGTGGGTTCGTGGAGCGGCGAGGGTTTCACGGCGTTTTCTTCGTGGATCTGCGTCCACGGCACGTCGTTTCTTCGGCGGAGGTAGGGAGATGGACCCCCAGCTTGTGCATTCCCTTTCCCGCGAGTTTTGTAGGCCGTGGTGAGCCGAGCGGGCGTATTTGGGGATTTTGGGAAAAATCCATGTTTTTGGGGTTGTGCGTCGATCCGCCGTTTCATTACGTTTTTTGCCGATCCGAGGCCATAGATGCATGCTAGGGGCTATTTGGGGGCTTCCCCTTTGTTTTCCCCCTTTCCCGTGGTGGTATGGGGGCGTGGTGAAGTTTTTGGTTCGTTTCCCGCCGTAGCGTTCTCGGGACGGTGTGACAGTCGTTCCAGCGACCGTCACAGTGTGTAACGCGCTTGGGCAGGTGCGTTACGCTCCCTTTGTTTTGAGTGTTGGAGTTCATGGGCCTGACGGTCCCACGATAGACCGCCACAGGGCTGTGACACCCTGGTGCTAGACCGTCACAGTGTTTCGATCGTGGTTTATGACCGTTGGGGTCACGACTCTCTGACGCACCTAGTAGGATCGTCAGAGCAATGTGACGCCCCTGAATGGGAGCGTTAGAGCTGAAGCATCCCATTCTTCTGACGCGCTAGTGTTGGTCCGTCAGAGACTGTGACGCCCCGAGTGGAGTGCGTCACATCCGGTTTCTTCTTGCCTTTTGACGCACTATGTTGGGTGCGTCAGGGCATGTGATGCACCAGGGTTGGCGCATCATAGCCGGTGTTGCCCCTCTCGCGGAACTCTCCTGTGTTGGACCGTTAGAGTGCTGTGACGGTCGAGGCTTGGATCGTTACAGCTTGTGACGGCCCAAGGTAGACTGCTAGGCACTGTGTTGCGCCGAAGTGGTTCTTCGTGCTTGCTGCGATTGTTTCGCGTTGTGTAGGTCCCTGGTCGACCCGGTTGGGACCCAGTGGTCGACTTGCGGTCTCGTGAGTATCCCAGACACCCCGAGAGTTCTGTGTTCATGTTTTGGGGGTGTCGGGAGGACCGTGTTACCTCGATTAGCGTGCCCATAGGTGTGGTGGATCCGGGTGACTCCACGTGTTCCGGGCTTTCGTGTTGTGCTCGATCGAGTCATCGTGTATCGGTGTGTGTGTGCGGTGGGGTCTCCCCCGCATGTCGCGAGTTTCTTTGGAATGTGATTTTCTCGTGGGTCATGTGTTTGGCCTTGGACTGCGAGTCCAGTTATCTGGCCTAGGGCTAGAGGTTTCCCGCTTTCTCTGGGATGGGGAATCGACGTGGCGGCTTATGTGCTGCCCTGGAAATCGTGCTTCTGCGCTTTCTGAACTACACCGAGAGTGTGCGGTCCCGTTTCTTCGACGGTGGTTTCCGTGAGTCAGTCCTTACTTCCAGTGACCTATCCACTAGTCGTAGCTTCCTGCGCACGTGGGTGCGGACCCACCTGGGAGTGGTGGAGAGCGAGACCTGGTGAGAGGCAGTTTTTAGGCTGGTTACCGTAGGGCCCCTTGCCTTTGCCACCAGAGTCCGGTAGGGGGGAAAACCAGCTAGAGGACCCGACCTAGAGCAGATGGTCTCTGTGTGCACACGTAGTTGGGGGCTTAGGACACGCGGTGACGAGCGTGACCCCAGCTAGTCCTTGTTGTGGTACTTGTTGCGTGTCTGAGTCTCACGCCCGGGGCGTTGTAGCTAGACACTTGTGACGCGTGTAAGACGTTAGGGGATGTTTCTGGTTGTTCTTCTAGTGGGTAGTGCTCCTGTTCGCTGGCAGGTGTGGACTCGAGTTTTGTTGGACCGAGGTTTAGTAGTACGATACTGTTAGAGTAGACGGCTTTGCCATTTATTTACTTTGGCTTGTTGGTTCTACCGTACTCTTGTCGAGTCGGGAGTGACAGACTATCAGTCGTGTGACTTTGACCTTTGGGTTTTGGCCGTGTTGACCGTTGAGTTCCTGGTGTTTCACCGTGACGCGTGTGTCGGCTCTCGTGCCGTTTTACTGGTGCTAGTGTGCTCCGGTTCCCGATTGTGAGATCAGGACTTCTCTTTCGGCTTGACCGGTATAGTAGGAGTAGTTGTAGTGCCGGGTTTCGACCGGCCACCGGGTTCACTATTCCTACTGTTACTGTTACTCTTGTAGTTGTAGCTTTCCGTGCTGTCATTGTTCTCAGTTGGGGTTCTGCGGGATCCCTACTGGGCCAGTGACGAGAGGCTTACCCCTGCTTTTCAGGTGTGGCGGTTCATCCTCGAGGTTCGAGGTTGCTATTCTGAGGTTCTTAGTTGCCAGCTCGCCGGGCCGAGTGTCCACTCGGTATGCGGTACGTTTTACTGCTTTAGACTGTACTTTCTGTTGGACTGGACTCTATTGTAGTTGCTTATTTATTTCTGTTAATTGTTGAATTATCCTATTTTTTTCCCTATTTCTTTGTGCCTCCACACTCCTTTTAGCCCTTCCGAGCCCTCCCGGCTCGTGGGCGGCAGTTCGAGTCTCGGGTCATCGGGCCTTCCCGGTAATCGGATTCTTGGGTCGTTACAATCGGGGGCTCTGTCGGTGGAAGATCATGGCTACCCGGCACGGGTATGGCTTCTCGCCAAGTTGGGTCCATTAGTGGCCGAATGATCGCTCGGCCTGGGAGAAACTATCTCAGGTGTCACCCCACCCTCCAAGAAGCTTCGAGCACAAAATAGGCCGAGCCAACATCACGAATCATAGTGCCGAGGGCCGTGTCAGCGGAAAACCCGCGTGTTCAAGCAAAAGACGTTCGAGGCTCCGAGAAGGGCCATATGTCATCCTGAGAGCTTCGACGAGGCATCCCGTCGAGGTTTCAAAGAACTATGGCAAGATGAATGTTCATGGCGATTCCCGGAATCATCTCCGAACTCACCGGCTAACCCGTGACGAGCGGGGATGCTAATACGGCGTGCCCTAAATCGGCGCGCCCCCTTTATCCAGCGCCCTCTTATTCCGACGTACAAAAAGCTTCATAGGCCCCTCTCCTCGGCGCGCCATTCTCCACGCAGGATTAACTCCCGAAAGTGCCTGCATAAAAGGCCATTCAAAAATAGAATAAAAGAAGAGGAGGTTTTTCGAAAGAAGAAGAATTATAAGAAACGAGAGAGAGTCGGGGAGCCAATCACCTTCGAGGGAGAAATGGTTTCCTTGCGAGAGAAGCAGGGTTCTCACCGGGCGTTCCCCCCTCGCCGCCGTCTTCCTCTCCGACTGGAGCCCTCCGGAGCCGGAGAAGTCGAAGAAGAGCCCGATACTCTGGTTTTGCCGGTGAAGTCTAGGTGGGTTCCGCGGATTGCTTCTCGAAGACCCCTCCTCTATTTCCCCTTTCTGCTGTCGTGTAAGTGAGGGGGAGGGAGGGGCGATGATACGAGCCCATCCTCCTTCCCCCCTCACCGTCTGTTCATCTGTTCGTTCTTTCCCTGTACGTCCCCTGTAAACCTTCTTTATTTCTTCTTTGAAATCAATGAAGTGGTCGTCGAGCGACAACGCCGGCGCGCCGAATGTTTATAACATGCCTAATCCTTTTGTCTCCCGTCAATGAGATGAATGATGTTATGTCTTGTATGCTTCTCCTGCTCCGTGCTTAGTCTGCATGCCCGATTACTCTGTGTGTGCAATTGTCGAGTTCTGCTTCGCGGAATCGAACATGCCCGGAGCCATATGGGCTACATTAATATCATCCCCCTCCCCGGGGCTTTGCCCTTCTAATGCAAGGGCCGTGCTTTTCCGTGTATGTATATTGTGGGTTTCGTGGTTAGAGACATGCTCATGTGTGCATCTCTGCCGATTTCTATTCTGAGGTCGACCCCATCGACATCCCTCTGCACTTCTTCATAGTCCAGAGCGAACAGGGTCATCTCTACAATCCCCGCATCCATTATATGCTAATGATTCTGATGTTTCTATACCTCAATTGGTGCAATGCGCAATGCTAACCCACTAATCCTATGAGCATTAATATGTTGACCCTCTTATCCCATACATGGTCCATGATCGTCGGGTTTCATTATTTCCGAGAACGGTAGTTTCAATATTCCGGGGAGGGGGAAACATACCCCATTGGCATCTCAGAATCACCATTCGGTCAAAGGGCCCCCATCTGCGAGTGATGAGGGTCCCGAGGGGCCATAAGGTGAATATCAATAGGGCTCAGCCCGATATTAATCCCACTATCCCCAGGGACATTGTGGTGGTCATGGGTTGCATGCCCCTCGTAAGCTATCCCTCGGGGCCTCTAATCACTATTGGCCGTCCCTTTGTCGGATTGAGAGTTGACCATGGGCCGTGTACCCCCTTGTAGGCCAATCCTCGGGTACCTCACCCCCTGTTAGTCACCTTATCCGCTTACTCTAACCCATGGAGCTATGGTGCCCCTTGCAGGCTCGTCCTCGGGATATCCTATCCGATCGGGATTTGCTGGCTGCCTCCATACAGACCGGCGGTTTAAAAGCTTACTCCACAAGTGGGTATGACCCCGTTTCTCCCCTACAACTCTTCAGGGATGGGGGAGATGCTGCCCAATTTTCGGCAGAGCTTTAAATGAATAAGATCACACTTCTATGAATTGACTTCAATAAAATACTTGTTCTGAGGTAAAGAACCCTAGTGCTCGAGTAGGAACCTCGCACTAGTTCACGACTTTGCTCCTGGAGAGCCATGGACTCTAATTCAACAGGCAATCAACCCAATTAAACCTCAAGACCCTCAACAACATCTTAATAAACCAAAATAGTTTCAAAATTCCTCAAAAATCAACTAAAACGGCGCGGTCCTAATCCGGCGCGCCCTAATATGGCGCCCCCCCATGCCGGATTAACGATAGACTCATAACTTCATGATTTCAATTGGTTTGCTCCCGGCGCGCCCTAATGCCACCGCGCCGTTTTAATGCTTGCCATGGTCGCACCGGATTAAGACCTTTTTCCTAAGTTTGGCCTCACCGGGGAAACTTATCCCTATGCGCAGTCGCGCCGGTTTTGAATCGTTGTGCCGTTCTAGTTACTCACTCACCTTCGGAGCGATCTTCGCCTCCTATGGTCGAGACTAATAAACCCTAATCAGTAATAAACTGAATAAGGGAAGGGCTGTTCAAGTCCGAATCACCTTATTATCATGCTTCTACTATCATGTCTGCTGTCATCATGCTTCCGTTATCATGCTTATGTTATCACTTTCGTCTCCCTCGGCGGAGATTAATTAACTTGATTGATCATTGTTCATCTTTACAACCCTGTGACCATGCTTAACGTTGTCATGAGCATCATGCATGCATGCCTGCATTGACTCCCTCCGGTATATCAAATAGCACTGACGGAAGTCTAGGTTACCTCCGATTAGAAGTCTTTGCCATGCGCGATGGTGGTCTTCGGACCTATGTCCTCCGCCACGTATCGAGGGTATCCAACTTAATGAACCATGCCTCTTTCGCATGACATATAGAAGCATCTCACGTGACCTTGTCACGTTTATACCTTTGCGTCTTTATTCCGGCCTCGATAGCCCGCTATCTCGGTAATTAATCAAAGGTTTTCCCTCCTCGTGGGGGATGTAATTAACGCCATAGCCTTTATGGTGTAGCGGACTGCTGGTCCCGACCGAACCTTACTCTCGCCCGACGTGGGTTAGAATGAGCGCATACTAAACTCGTCATGTACGTGACTGGCGCGCCCGCGCAGTCAATCAGTCAGTTAATTACCGGTTAGTTAATTGGTTGATCGACGCACAGATAAAACAAATAAGCCCAAAAATAATAAAAAAATATAATTTTTAATAAAAAGAAAATAAAATCAATAAATCCCATCGAAACATTGCCGTGCATCATTCCTCCCCCTCTGCTAGTTGGAGGAAGCCTCCTGTTCCACAGCTAAAGGCGGGGAGTGAGAAGGTTTGCCCACCGCGCTGCGGATGATGTGACCATCTTGGATAATGAAACGGCCTCCTGCCGTTCATCGTGAGGCTTCTACCCTAGGGGGGGGGAGCGAGAGTGATTAATGGGACTGCTCCTCCCTGGCCACCTGGGCCCTCATCAACTCGACAAGGGTATCCAGTTTGGCATTATGGGAATGGAAGGCCTCAGGATCCACCACGGCAGGCTGTCCCCCCTGGGGCGACGGTGAGGGAGGGGCATTGGCTTGAGCTTTTGGAACGGGGCCAGTTAACCAATGGGATGGCACGATGTCACGTCCCGAGGTTTTTAATATAGCGGAAGGAATTTCGGGAACGTGAACAGCCGGCATGGTAAGCCTCTCGCAAGCAAGAAAATTAGAGCGCAAGTCAAACACATAAAAGTAATTGCACAAGTAATTTCTCAAAACTCCAACTTTATTTCATAATAATAATCAAAAGTACACAAGACCATTTATGTTTGACAACCTTCTATCATGTGACTCAATAAATCAAAAATTACAATCTGACTCGACTAGACACTTGATAACTAGGTGATGCGGGACGGACCAGTGAACCTAGGACTCTAGCTCGCAACTCGTCCCTAAGCGAGGGAAACGTGGGACCGTGCGTGATTGAGGAACCGGCGATGAGTCAAGGGTACTTGGCTCTTCCGCGTGTACTCGGATTGAGTCACGGGACGGGTCACACTCACTCTCTCGCAGCGGTGATAACAATATATAGGGCTAATAATCCTATCACTCGCAGCGGCATATACAAATAAATACGAGTAAAGTAAATGCCGAGATGGGGAGCAGACACGATACCTCCACGCTCCGGGCGTGGGGAAGATGACCCCGGCCAAGTACGGTAACTCCCGGTAAAAATATTACAATAATTACATAAATAAATTTACTACCCACTCTACGCAGGGAGGTAAAGGGCTACAATGTGGGCCTGGGAGGACCGATCTGGGGTTGACGGGCAGCAAGCCGGAAGGGCTCTCGGGGCGGAATCGGGCTGCTGGTCGGACTCGGTACTGCGCCGACTCGGTGCTGCGCTGACTCGGTTCTGAGTTGTAGGATGGCAAGTAGTGGCCTCCAAAGGGACGTCGTCATCCTTGAGTCTTCTGAAGGCGGCGCTTGGCTGGGACGATGGCGGGACGTCTTTGGTCGACTCCCTGGAGTGGCGGTTCCTGAAATTGAGCTTTGATATTTTTGCAAGATTTAACTTGCTGTTGCTTCTGCAGGTCTGTTCACGGAACAGATTTGCGTGACCTGGCGGCAAGAATTATTACTCTCAGATCCTGTATCAGATCGAGGTGAGGTTGGTGCCGTTGGAAAGAGGACTCACATATCTACAACATATATTTTGTACCGATCCATCAAGGGAATGGATTGAAAATTAAAATGACTGTGCCACAAATATGTTTTCTGGCTCGGACTGACAGACACACAGGACAGATTGAGTTTTCCCTAAAAATAAATTTTGACCAAAGGGAAAATGAAATATCTAGACTCCATAAACATTATGGTGGAAGGGGGTGTATGTTAGGAACACTTGGTATTTTTTGTGGATTTTTTAAAATTTCTAAGGGGGTGGAAAAATTACGAGAAGGGGACACTGTGTCACGCCCCGAGCGCGGAAGATTATCCGGAGGCGTGACGAGTCTATATAGATCGTGTCAATCATGTAAATATCAGAGTGCGCAATTGACTAGGATTTAACTCGAAGTTAATACAATTAGGATGAGCTGACAATTGATACAACTAACCCAATGACAATTACATACATATCCAAGTCCAACTACTAGGCTTCAAGCTCTTATTACAATTATTGGACTAACACAGCTGACGTCTGACATAACTTGATATGACTGACATAAATGAAATTACAATAACACCATTTACACAAGTACAATTTACAAGATAACAAGATAACTCTATTTTTTACACTCATCACTCCGACTCATTCCCTTCCGAGTTCTGGCTGATATCTGAATTTCCTGGAAAGGTTAGAAAACAACTAGATGAGCGAATCGCTCAGTAGGTTTTACATCTCAAATTTTAACATGCTTTAAGTGAATTACACATTCATTTAATGTACGTAACCTATGCATGCAGACAGATAGATATCAAAGAATTATAAAATCGACGGAAGTAGAAAGTGAGAGTATATAGATTTCACAATTTCAAGCAGCAGTGGCAAGTGATAGTAAATGATGTCAAGTCAGTGATAACTGAATAGCAACATGTTATTCAAGCTAGTAACTGAGTAGAAACATGTTATTCAAGCTAGTAATAGTAAGCAAAGTAGTTTCAAGTGTATAACTGGAATTGGCTATTTATAATGCATTCAAGTAAGCACTTTTACCCTTTTGCGGGTCTCAAGTCAATCAATCAAGTAATATCATGAGAATGAGTGGAATGTCTAAAGTCTAGCAAGCAAGTACTTCGGTGCAATGCCAAACACCGTGGTCAATAAACTCCCATGGGCACAAGTACCTTCGGGTGCTCCCCCCAGGACCAGACCGGGCCCTATATGCACAGCATTTATCATGTATGTTGACATCCACTCTCATTTATAGTGAATGTGAAATTTCAAGGTTTGACCAGTATGATATATAAGGTGGAATTATGGAATGGAATCTAAGGGCGCATTGATGTGTAGGGATGAACTAGGAGTGGAAACCAGTAACGTTTGATACACGAAAAAACTAGATAAGAGAGGTGCCTTATGGGCCACCTGACAATTTTAGAAATGACATCCTTACTGTGGGATGCCCTTCCTGGGAATTATACAGGGTTCAGAGGACCCTATCAGGAGTTAAAAATCACCTCTCCGGCTGCCATCTATCAGTGGAGATGGCAAAAGTGAAAGCCTAATGATCACGTTAACGTAATGAGCTAGCTGGGTCGACTCAATAGTTCATTGCGTCAACTCATCAGCTCATCGCGTCAACTCATCAGTTCACCGCGTCAACTCATCAGTTCACCGCGTCAACTCATCAGTTCGCCGCGTCAACGCGATGAACTGGCAGGGTCGACTCATCAGTTCATTTTCACAGGCAGGGTCAACTCATCAGTTCATTTTCATTGGCAGGGTCGACTCATTAGTTCAAATCTGTTGGCAGGGTCGACTCATCAGTTCATTTTCATAGGCAGGGTCGACTCACCAGTTCATTTTCATAGGCAGGGTCGACTCACCAGTTCATTTTCATAGGCAGGGTCGACTCATCAGTTCATATGAACAGTACTGCGTCAACTCATCCATCAGGCTGCGTCGACTCATCAGTTCAATTTCCAGCTCGCAGGGTTGACTCATCAGTTCATATGAACAGTACTGCGTCAACTCATCCATCAGGCAGAGTCGACTCATCAGTTCAATTTCCAGCTCACAGGGTTGACTCATCAGTTCATATGAACAGTACTGCGTCAACTCATCCATCAGGCTGCGTCGACTCATCAGTTCAATTTCCAGCTCACAGGGTTGACTCATCAGTTCATATGAACAGTACTGCGTCAACTCATCCATCAGGCTGCGTCGACTCATCAGTTCAATTTCCAGCTCACAGGGTTGACTCATCAGTTCATATGAACAGTACTGCGTCAACTCATCCATCAGGCAGAGTCGACTCATCAGTTTTGTTCCCTAGTTTTCATGCCCTTCCAATCCTCCTTTCACTCTGAGTTCTTCACAAAAGTTCTTCCCCTCTTGTAGATACATATTTTCTTATTTTACCATATCCTCCAATTCTTCTTAGTTTTTAAGTTATAATTAATTTTCTACGGTTCTGATTTTTTACTCAGTAACTGTTCACCTATGCCTATAGATCTCGTTTTTTCACATTTTTCACCTTCTTCCTCTCATTTTCTCTCTCTGCACTCTTCATGAAACTTCTTCCTAACCTTCCAATCTACGACTTTCTCTTCTTGCACACATTCTCATTCTCTCTAGATTTTTCATTATTCTCCTTCTTATAACCCTATATTTTCAATATCATTTCATTGTGCTTTCAACTGGGTCCTTTTCCACTTGGTCTCTTTCAACTTGGTCTTTTCCCACATTTTTCATCCTCTTGACTACAATTTCTTCTTTCACTATTTTCAGGCTTTAGTTTCTCTTATATAACATTTTTAACATGGTGGTTTTAGTTTCACAGAAATTGACAAATGACAGGCCCTTTACTAAAACATGAACTATATCAAATATAGATATTAGCTAATACATACTAATCATCCTAGATTTAAGCTAACACATGCTAATTATTCTAGGTATGAGACTAATACTTACTAATACTTGTTAATACTTGCTAATACTTACTAATTATTTTAGATATAAAGCTAATACATGCTAATCATTTCAAGTATGAAGCTAATGCATGCTAATCATCCTAGATTTAAGCCAACACATGTTAATCATTCTAGATATGAGACTAATACTTGCTAATACTTGCTAATTATTCTGGGTATAAAGTTAATACGTGCTAATTATCTTAGGTGTGAAGCTAAGGCATACTAATCATCCTAGACTTAAGTCAACACATGCTTTAAAAACACTAAAATCGCATGGAAATGAGCCTAATACTAAAGGCCTAGACTAATCATCCTAGATTAGCTACTAATTTAGTTAAAAGTTGAGAACACCTACCTCTGTGAAGTTCGTAGCAGCAGACCCCTTCTAGCAGAGCTTTGCCCCAACCTTTAGCTAAGCTAGAATGGGAATGGGGTAGCAAAAGGGGATGTTATAGGGTCTAGTATGAACGGATAGGGGACAAGATCTGAAATAATGAGTCTTTACAGCTTGCACAGGCTGGAGAGATAAGAGACAATTGTTTGGACATATAACCCATGGCCCAATTCATAAGTGCAAGATTAGCTTATAACATATAATTATTTGGCAAAAAGGGTAGATACATGGTGGATGCTAGGATTTGAACCCTGGTCATTGGGTTGGAAGACAAGTCACTTAACCAACTACACTAGGAAGCCACTTGTTAAGTGAATAACCTTTACATAACATAACAGGGTCGACTCATCAGTTCATGTGAACAGTACTGCGTCAACCCTTCCAACTGGCAGGGTCGACTCATCAGTTTATGTGAACAGTACTGCGTCAACCCTTCCAACAGGCAGGGTCGACTTATCAGTTCATGTGAACAGTACTGCGTCAACGCGATGAACAGTACTGCGTCAACGCGGTGAACTGGCAGGGTCGACTCATCAGTTCATTTCCAGTTCACAGGGTTGACTCATCAGTTCATCGCGTCAACGCGATGAACAGTACTGCGTCAACGCGGTGAACTGGCAGGGTCGACTCTGCAGTTCAAATCTGCTCAAAATGGTTTAAGGTATTAATCTTTACATATGATAACTTCGTTTCCACTTCTTACATAAACTTCCTAAAGAGTTTATTTAATTTTTTTTTGTGGCAATTATTAATAATAATAATATTTTTTTCATTTTTTTTAAAGGGTGCTACACACTGTCCCGCAGATCGGCAAACTGGCAGATTACTGGGGGGAAGAACAAAAATATGGGAAAAATATCAAGCGAAGGCCAAATGGCATGAAATTTGAATTGGAGATTAGGGGTACAGGGAGAAAAAACCCTCAAAGTTTGGGATCGATCAGACAACATGAGAAAAAGATAAAAATACGGCTTTGAGGTTCTATCCTGATTTGGGCAGAACTCCGGCGATGGCAGTGGCGGTGCGACGGCGGCACGAACAGAAGGCGGCGGCGGCGGTGCTGAGCTTCACACTTAGGGAGGTGGTGGAGGAGAGGCTTCACACATCTGAATTAGAGCTCTCACAGCTCTAGGGGGGGAGAGAGGGGTGCCCTTAGGCTTTTGAGCACAAATGAGAATTTTCCTTTCATTAATGCTAAGTAATTCATAAAATACATGATTTATATAGAAAAGTAAAAAAGACCTAGACTACCCTCAGATCTAAGTTAGGGGAGGGGCAAATGGGGGAGATCATATTTAATTCTTCCATGTGTTTTGACCCAAATAAAATAAAAATATAAAACCTATTAGACTAATATTAAAGGGGGGCGCCCCCATGACTTTAAGGGCCTTCATTTTTGAAAATTTTCATCCTTTGTCCCCTTGAATTGTCAAGCCTTCTAGAAGCCCACCTTAGACATTTGACCAGCCCCACATGGGCCCTAGGGCTTAGGTGGACCAATGGGAGAGGGGATGAGGGGCCCCCGCTGGACCTACGGGACTTTTGCAAATAAACCCACTAAAACCTAAAGACTCACATTTTGGCTTATACTTGCCATACCATTACGTACCTAATTACACAAGGGTATAAATGTAAATAAAAGGACACAAATGTAAAAGAGAAATATTAGTGTCCAGTGTTGATTCCCATCACTAGGGCTTCTCTCATTCCAAGAGACCTTTAATCGCTCTCGGACCCGCTACTTGCATAATCTGGATCCGATTCACTAGTATTTTCTGAAAAGACAAGAGAATAAGTATGAGCACACGTGCCCAATAGGTATCGTCGTATCAACATGAAGGTAATATTTAAGTGATTAATGCTTTAGCTCTAGAATCAAGGTAAAAATGAGAATGCGAAAAATCATACGTCATACACCCAAAATAACCAAGAATATCGAGTCATGAGATATTTGAGCAAATAGACATCATTGAGCAAGATTTAATCCTATAGATATATACATTTGGTCTTTCATGAACATGAAAGTACGAGCATGTATCGAGAAAGTAGTTACACAACATTGTAAAGGCTATGTACTAGAAAGTCATTAAAAAGCATGTAATTTCCATTTTGAGCCTCTTGGTATTTTTCACTCGTCTATAAAAAAGTACTCCCGACGCAATGCGACGCCATTATTCATCGTATCCCATGGTTTTCAGTATGTGTTGGCTAGTGTCGAGCCCTTGGACATAGTCCGTGCCCGCTCTTGCATCTTCAAGTTACAGATCAAGCTAATTCCATGAGATAACAATAATTTCGGCCAATAATTTCAATTTCAAATAATAGGTTTCATGATCAAGTAACCAAGGAATAGAATGTTCAAAAATGATATAAGATTCCAAAGAAGAATTAGAAGAATCATTATGCTACGACGGCATTCTGGCAGTATAACAGTATATTATTTAAGTTTCATAATTTAATATTAACTTGTTACACATAGGTTTGGAATCCAGATAATCCTAAGATCATCCAAGAACAAAATTTCAACAACCCTTAGGTCAAACCTCGGGTTATGAACCTGATAGAAAGAAACTGTCATTTACTGGGCCGTTTCAAGAAGAAAATGCTCACAGCTAGGCCGCTTAATCGATAATAACGGTTCAATGAAGGCCGCATTCAAGCTGTGTCAACCAGAATAAAAAGAAAGTCGACACTTGAAGAATTCTGGAGAATAACGGTCGCAAGGGGGCCATTTTATGAAAAAAAATGGTCTGAGAAAGACCGCTAAGTAACAGAGATGGTCTCCTATAGGCCGCAATTAACCAGAATATAAAAAGTAAAACTTCGATCATGTGAGTGCTTTCTAGACAATTTGGGCTTTAAGGGTACAACCAGCTCGGCATCCTAGTGGGAATCCCAGACTCGCGGAGTCTTACGGAGGCCTTGAAATAAGATCACCTAGTCCGATAGAAGGAATATCCGGTGGAGAGGTTCACAAGTCCAAGAAATGTGCCTGTAAGTGCAAAGTGTAACTAATCGTCACATACCGGAGTAAACACCATGTACTTATGAAAAAGACTGTGAGGTGAGAGTGAACGATCAAACCAACGGTAACAACCACCATATTAATATCACATGAAATATGACTACAATGTGGAAAATTATTTATTTACAAAAGTATAACTTTGGCATAAAATTACACATTTATGAAAAAAAGGTTTAAACATGCTTATAGTAAAACAAGGTATTTAACAGGAAATTAAAACATAATGGAATTATGGATATAATGTAAATAACATAAGAATCATATTACGTTCGGACTGGCATAAAATGGTCATGAACCGACCGTCAGAACAGTAAGAACGGTCACGCGATAGACCGCATGAAAATAGAGAAACGGTCCTTTAAATGACCGCATGGTTTCCCTTGTGGTTCCTGTAAGGCCGTCTTCTGTCTTCAGATAGAAGCCTTTAAACAATAAACAAAAGGCTAATCTAGGTCATATTATGCATGGGAGCGATGTAAAACATGTAGTAAAGTATGCTAGAAGAATATTGGGCCGAGAATATGCATAGGAGAATGTGAATTAAGTAAGAACTACATCTTTTTCATTAAAGGGCTAGGTTCATGCATGAAAATAAACTAATTGTGCACTCTCAATAAAACCTCAATTTCTCTACGTATAATGCATGAAAATAACTAAAAATAGAGGGCTTTTATTCCTAACTTTGAGTTTTAGCCAATCATGAGATAACATACCTCTAGATAGAGCTCTGAACTTCAAATTTTGGGCTGGAACTTAACCCTAATTCCTGTTTGTCCTGAAACGAATCAGCAACTTTATGGCCTTCTAACTTCTGATCCTCTTCACCTATGACCACGAAATTTTGAGGGTAAGAAGATGGTACTAAAAGGAACAAATAGCTCTAAGGAACCCCTATTTAATTACCTCATTTAGGGCTTCTACTGCGCTGATCAATCTGGCCCGGTCGCACAGTCTCCTGGGTTTCTTGTATCGAACCATCGTCTTTGAAAGCCTTGTTCTCCCTGACGGTTTGATCTCTAATGTGAAATTCGGAGGGAAGTTAAACCTTACTAATATGAACAAATTCTTCTAAAGAACTTACCTCTAATTCGACCTCCTTACCTTAGTTCCACGTGAGCCAAAAGTAAGGGTCACGCATGTAAGATTTAAGGTCTATTTATAGGGTTAGCTAGGGTTTTAAGAATTTGGACGACCCTAGAGTCCTAATTAGGTCATCAATTCGATCTTAATCCATCCTAGAGCCTTCTAGACAATAGATTGCATCGATCCCATAGGATTTGGCCTGAAGAAATTGGAGTTTTTCACGCGATCAAACTGCTCACGATCGGACTCTTGAAAACGGTTCTATTGAGACCATTTCTAATTCCTAGGCGGTCGCTCGATAGACCGCTTTTAACCTTGGGCGTTGAATTTCAAACTATTCAAACTCTTTTATGATTTATCCATTTCATTGATATGATAAATAGTAATTTATCCTCTAAATTTCGTAAATACCCTGTTTTAAACTTCTAGAATATGGGCCAAACCTTGTGGGCTTGGTTTTAGGTCTTTTGAGCTTAATTAAAAGGGCTAGGTCCATCAATAGATATAAGGCCTTAATATTTGGCTTTAATTAATTCAGTTTCATTAAATAATCCATTTATTAAAAATAAAATATGAAAGTACTTTATATAAAATTTTGGGGTAGTACACACGGGCTCTTAATTTATCACCGCCGGTGCCTCCCCCTATCGCCAGTCAACCTTTTGCTACTGCTTCTACGCACCATGTTGTCTTCTTGTTTAGGTTTCCCACAGACGGCGCCAGATGAAGAGGCGAGATATTGTGCTGAGTCGTAGGCCATCAAATCCGAGGTGAAGTGGATCCCAGATCAATCGTACAAAACCACCTCAAGATAGTTTATTGCAAAAAGGGAAGAAGCGATCAAAGGGCCTTGGATTGCTATCCCAAAATAAACCCTCCGATGTTTAAGTTAGTAAGGATAAGAGCGAGGTGCGAAGGGAGGCAAAGGAGGTGTAGGGCATGAGACTACTCTTCACCAGTTGAGGAGGCTTGGATTCGCTTGCCTTTTCGGAGGGGATCCCTAAGATTAATCATTGCAGGTAGTAGGAATCTTGAGAGGCCGTGGGATAGAGACATTGCCCACAACGTGAACTCTTACCGTTGTAGGACTCTTGCTCTCCCCTTATCCTCATAGACTTTCCACCCTCATATGGTAGCGTAGCATTCGCTTACAGTTATAAGGGATAACTGCCCGGCCACGGGGAATCCACTCTGGACCGCAAGAAGGGCGGGGAGTCTCAGCGAATGGCTAATCCGTGGGTGGAGAAGGGATATTCCCCTTCTAGGTTCGAGCAACGAGCATGACGTTCCAGCCCCGGGCATCCCTGGGGGAGCATCTTATTCATCTTTTATTGGCTCAGTCAATGACGCGCCAGGGTTCCTCCCAAGCATAGGGGAGGCTTCCGCATGGACGACCGTGACGAGACTCGGTAGCCCTCTTTTGGGCCCTTGACTCTTGATTTTATAGTAAGCAGGCCCGCCTAGACTGTCACTTAGTGGGCCGCCTAGGTCTTTATGATCTTTGTGCTGTGAAACATTGGGCCACAAATCTTCCCCTCTCGACGCTCAAAACCAATCATGTGAGTTTATATCACAGTTTCAACCAAAATAGCGATGAAAGTTGATAACATTTTCTCACACAAAATGTTCAAAAAATTAGTTTTGAAACCTCTTGTCACATAAGCATGATGTACAATGGTGAATGCACATCACAATTTCACCTAAAATCATGATGGAAAGTGATAGCATTTGCTCAGACATATAGTATGAAAAGCCTTTTATGTAGAATTTTTAAAGCCTATTAAGAAACAATCCCAGTAGACAGAGTCTAAAGACATGACAATGTACTTGAAAAAAAATATTTGTGGAACATGAGATTTTATCCGTGTGCGGTTAGAAGCGTCAGAAGATACGAAAGGATTTTACTACAAATTTTTTTTAGGATAAGTCTTAAATGCCTTAAATAGAGACAAACAGATGTGTGATACTAAGTGATCTATCTTCATTAAAAGAAAGCGATGGAATGTAATGACGACAAGATGAAAATACGTGACGACTGTTTGAAGATGTCTCGGTTTAACTGTAAAAGATCATAAGGTGACTGGAAATCCATGGCAAATCAAGTTACTATGCCTTATTGAGCCCTTCAACTATACATTCAACACCCTCGGCATGTCCTCCTCACACCACGTCGGAGAAAAGAAGCGAGTCTTCCTCTTCTCTTACATTATATTTTAGGACTTTTTAGTTTTTGGCCCCTATATTTTTTGATATCAAGAAAAAGTCCCTCTAACCTACCTATTTTGTTAGAAACCCCCAAATCTTCTCTGTTACATGGAAGGGCCTTACAGCCGATTTTGTCTACAATACTTAAACTATCTATAGGTCCAAACCAATGTGACAAGAGAACCAAAATGCCCCTTGAATAATGCCCACCCAAAGGGAGAAAAAATGTGTGGGGGGAGAGAGAGAACGAGAGGGTATGAGAGAAGGGTAGAGAGAGAGAGAGAGAGGAGGGGAGGGAGTCAGAGGGGGTCTCCCCTTTCGGCACCAGCACCCCCACCCAGTAAGGTGGGGTGTCCATATATATATATAGAGAGAGAGATATGTGGGGCGGACATCATAGTGGTCTTCCCCTCTAGTGCTAGCACCCTGGCCCGATGGGGTGGGGTGCGCACGCACATTGGGTCGAGATGCGCACCCACATGTGCATGTACACACACACATATACACACGCACAGAGAGAGAGAGAGAGAGAGAGAGAGAGAGAGAGAGAGAGGTGGTGTCCCCCTCTTATGCCGACACCCACACCCACTAGGATGGGGTTCAGATACACACACACAAAGAGAGAGAGAGAGAGAGAGAGAGAGAGAGAGAGAGAGAGTCTTCCAAATTTAATGACATGTTCCATTTTTTAAATTTTTAACTCGAGAGGTATTTTATTAAGGGTTTGAAGATTTGGATGGCTTCTAGCAAGATAGTTGGATTAGACGAGTTTTTTTCTAATATCGGAGATAGATAGGGGCCAAAAATTAAAAAACCCTACATTATTATAGTTTTAACATAATATTCCATTAGTTTGATGGCATTGGGACTAAAGGTTGTAGATCTAAGAAAATCCACGAAGAAAAATAATGATAAAAACTATATGTGATGGAAAGGGAATAAAGGAAAAAGAATGGGAAAGAAGAAAATGGGAGCAGACGTGGACGCTAAGGGGGAAAGGTGATCGTCAGAGGGGTTACCTCAAAAGATATGAACAATGAACAAAAGGAGGGATCGCGAAGAATAGTTTTGAAAAGCGGGGGAGATTGTGAATGTCCCCCTTCTCTTCCAATCGGCTGGCCAATGAAGAAAGTTTCTCTTTAATGATTACCCTTGCAAAACACAAATAACAACCAACAAAAAAGATTTGAATTAGAAATCAAGTGTGTAGCATCAAATCCCAAATATGAAATAAACAACAAAGCGTGGATATGGACACACCTTGTTGGTGTTTACCTTTAAAACCCCTATGCAAAGGGTAGGAAAAGATATGATGATATGAAAGAAGAAAAACGGAGGGTGCAAGTGTTGCACTAGGGAGATCTCAACGTGGTTGAGATAAGAATAAAAATAGATAGTGAAGATGAAGATAATGCATACACTAAATTAAATGCATAAGAGAAATAAAAGGGATAAGGGAAGCATTAGGCTTATTGGATTTTCTCCATGGCTTTATATCTTCAATGGGGAAGAAGTCTCCAAAGGATGAAACTTTGGCACATGAGAGACTCCCTCCTTGAGCCTTCAAACCAGTAGCACCTCCCCTTAGACAATTGTTGAAGCCTTCTACACAAGGGAGAGAGGGGTCCTATTTGTAGGGGATAAATTTAGAGTTTAATTCAATAGAAAATAGGAAAACCAATTTTAATGGGATTTAGAAGAGAATATTCATTGGCCATGTGTCTCCCAAGGGCCCAACGTTAGAAACCATTCCCAAATGGAAAAAGGGGCTCAAAACGAAGAAAGAATGGGATTTCTGTTGGGTTTGGATTGCTGCAGAAATTGGCGGCCGGCACAGAAGTCGCCAATTAAATTAACGTCAGTTCAAAGAGGCGCCCATTTGGAATTAAATATGGAAGGTTTAGAAATTTCTAAAATTAGAAAAGAATTAGCGTTTAGGTGGCTGGACGCCAATTAGAAATTAATACGAATTTTAGACAGAGTCAAAATATCAAAATATAGCAAGGAATTGGTGTCTTTAGGTCGGACGCTAATTAATGACTTAGCAACCTTCGAGACGGACGTCAATTCAGGAATAAATAAGAATTTGGCTCAAAAAAGGAAGAAAAGAATTGGCGTCCACCTGCCCGGATGCCATTTAAAGAAATGGCGACCATTCAAAGTGTCGCAAATTCAAAATAACATAAATTTGGCTTATAACAGGCTTAAAAACGTAAAATAAAGAATTGGCGTCTGTAGATCTAATTAAAATCCACTAAGAAAAATAAAAAGAATAAGCAAAGAAACTAAGCTAAGAAATGGGAAAAGGGAAAGGGGAGCATGCGATGGATGCTAGTGGACGGTGATCGCCAAAGGACTCGCGGGCCTTAAATGATATAATCAATAACAAAAGGAGGGATCACGGAATACCTTAAAAGTGAGGAGATGTGAGTTTCTTCCTTCTATTCCTATCGGTCGGCCGATGGAGAGAGTTCCTCTTAGATTACCCTTGCATGAAAGATAAACACCAACAAAGAAATATGGAATTAGACAACCAGTGTATTGTATCAAATCCCAAGTGAAATATGACGTGAAAACATGGAGATGAACACACCTATCATGGTGTTGCCCCTCTAACCTCTTAAGTGTAAGGGTGGGAGTATGAATGATGAATGGTATGATGAAAATAACGGAGAAACGTGCAAGTATTGCAATGACAGAGGCTCAACGTGGTTGAGATGTGGAGATAATAGAGAACAAATGATGCATGCATGTAGTTAAAAGAAAAAAATACGGAAAGCACAGAGAACAAATAACAGAGAATATAGAAGAAAGGAAGAAAAGCTTGTGGTTTTCTCCTGTGAAGGCTTTGGATGAACGATCGGGAGATTCTCTTCAATGGATGAAGCAGGGTCCACAGTGAGCTCCTCCTTGAGCCACGAATCTGGTAGCACCTCCCCTTCGTTGTTGAAGTCGGCCCCCTTCGCATGAAGCCGCATGGCTCCATTTATAGGGAGAAGAATCGAAATTCAATTCCCAGAACAATTGGGATAACCATTTATAGAAGGAGATAAATATTGGAAAGAGTCCACCCCAGCTTGGAAAGCCATGGAGAACCTTACCCAGGTTGAAAATGGTCCATAAAATGAGGAAAGGAAGAGCTGCGGGTGAGTTTGGAAATGTTAAAGAAATGGCGTCAGACCCCGTGGTCGCCCATTAAATGGGCGTCCATTACCTTGGACGTTCATTGGCGTTAAAATATGGAAAGCTTAAAATCTTCCAAAATTGGAAAAGAATTGGCATCCAAGGTCCTGGACGCTCATTAAAGAATAGGTGATCTCTAAAACAGACGTAGATTCAAAAACAATCAAAATATTACCAAAAGAATTTGCGTCATGGGTTCCGGATGCCCATTTAAGAATGGGTGTCGTCTAGGGGCGACACCAATTAAAAAATCACCCAAAATCATTAATTAAAAATATTTAAAAAATGGCGTCATACCAGGCGGATGCCAATTAAATCTTTCTATAATTAAAATTTTTTAAAAAATAAAAAAAATAAAAGAATTGGCGTCACCCTACCTATACACCAATTTAAAAAATCTAAAAATTAATAAAAATTTGAAAAAAATAAAAAAAGAATTGGTGTCACTCTACCTAGACACCAACTTGAAAAATCTAAAAATTAAAAAAAAATTAAAAAATAAAAAAAGAATTGGTGTCACCCTACCCAGACATCAATTTAAAAAAAATTCTGAAAAATAAAAAACCTAGAAAAATATAAAAATCCATAAAAATCTTAGAAAAATCTAAAAAATCCATAAAAATAGGAAAATGATAAAAATCTAAAATAAATAGAGAAAATCACTCAAATAAGCCGATTTGAGGGTCAAATTGGGGCATTATATAGTAAAATAAAATATACTCATGATGATGTCAATTTTGGTGTGTCTACAGCTGCCCCGCCTTGGCGTCTGCTTTGCAAGGGGATGGAGTGAAGTAAAAAGTAGGCGCCAAGGGGTGATGAGACACACAATCAACATCACCTGATGTGAATTGAATCAAAAAGATCGAGATGAAGCAATCTCGGGAGGTTCGATGAAAGCAACAATGTTTGGATAAAGGAGGGAGTGTGCAAGTAGGCACGAAGGAGATAAAAGGATGATCATCTTCCAGTGCGGTGGAAGTATCCCAGGTCACAAACCTGTAGGTTTCACCATTAGAGAGCGGTTACCGGTCAATGTGGACGTGCTGCAGTCAAGGTGGATCAAAGGAAAAAGAAGAATAAATAAGAGGATGAAAATTCAAACAAAGAGTTTTCGAGAAAATCGCCCAAAACGGCAACAAGACGAACTGAGGACTCAATTCAGCAATGAATATCTCATATTTGAACAATTAGAATCATTTGACTCTCAAATCAACTTATTAGAATGATTTTCCACTATTGGTTAAAATTTCTACATGAATGCATGCTGGTTTAAAGGGGAAATTAAAATAAATTAAAATACAAGATAATCAAGGATAATATTGTTAAGCTGCCAAGACCGAGTCAAGAAATTGATCTCGTGAACCGATACTTAGCTGAAGCCCGTTTATCCGGGCACTAATTCATAAAAGGGCACCATCATCCCCAGTCTTGGACAGCTCAACGGCCTATCCGTGCGACTAAGATTCCTCTAGAATCATCATTATTTTTGATGAAGGGGAACTCAAATTCCAGATTTACCGAAGCCACAAGATCCTTGATATAATCTAGTAGCGTAAGTAACATATAGTAGGAATGCATACATGGAGAGATGGTGATAGCAATAGACATGAGAGAATTGAGAAATCCAGACGCCGTGGGACTTGGATGGTGATGCCCAATCAGTGGGACCAAGAGCTTCTTCCTACGCTTAAAGATTTGTTAGCCAAGATATAATGAAGCATAAAGCAATTGAAATATAGCAGCCATAACATGAATAGCATGAATTAATGCATCATTAAGCATGTGAATCATCGAAGCATGGCATATCAAAGCAAGCAAGGCATATTCATCATTAGAGTTTTAGCATTATTTCATCATGAGGAGGACCAACTTGGCTAATCATGAAAGATGTGGATCACAATGATCAAAAATGCCCAGATAAAAAATTGACAAGAATGCCTTGTAGGAGAATGATGCGCAGGGTAGCAGGAGTAATCAGAATGTTAGGAATAATCAGACTCGACATGAATCAGCAAGAATCACTCTGAAGGATAGAGAGATGATAATCGAGTGTGTCCAGAATGGCAAACCATGGAGATCAATGTGAGTCATCAATGATGTGGCTGTTGAGTTATGGTTTTGATGATTGTTGGCGTTATGGTTTTGATGATAACTAAACTTAATGTGTGATTGAGTGATGATAACTAAACCTATGGTTGACTGCACATGTTCTTGATGACTATGTACATTCATGTTTAAATATGATTGAGATGGCAAATGGCAACGGTACATGGTCTTGATTCTTGCTTGATTGAATTGGTTTTACAAGAGGCAAGATGTTTCATAACTTCTTTAATGTGAACAAGCATGGTATTAACCCTTACTATCTTGCTTGCAGGATCAAACTCATGGCAGTCACCTGGTGAACCAAACGTGTGGATAAGCACCCTCCTCCTCTACAATCCAAAACATGTGGTATATGTCATGTACTGTCAAGAACCATTGGTAAGGCTCTTACCCTGTTATACACTTCTTGTTATTGAGTGTTCCATGAGGTTATTTCATGAATAATTTACTTGGGATGATTGAGTTTTATCTCTTGATTCTTAGCCCAGAACTTGATCCTTACCTTAGAACATGTGTGTTTCAAAGTGTTCATATGCACCTAGTTCATGAGGTTTCAAGCCCTTGCAAAACTCGCCATCGTGCGCCCTCGCACGCGGATTGACCTGCACGGGGGTTTCCGGGGGCAGAGCCCCCGGAACAAAATTTTGATTATAGGGGTGATATTCCTTTAATTTATTAACTTCAAGAGTGAGCATTGAACTTGTTTTAGGAGATTTCATATAATGAGAAATGCTCAAATGGTCTAATGCATAAACCAAGTTGAATCCAATCCCAAAATTCATGAAATTGATAAGGACATAAAGCTCTTGACTTATGGAAATGTTTCTTTGAGCTAACACTTCATTTTTACAGGTATGGGTCATTTCGGTCGACCAACACACCATGGCCAGTCGACCAGAATTGACAGAACCGAAAAGATGGAAGTCTGTAGATTTTCGGTCGATCGCCACTATAGGGCCGGTCGACCGGTTTTGCCAGAGATGAAAAATGTTTCGACTGTAAAATTCTGGTCGACTGACCCAATGCTTCCGGTCGATCGCCAGTCCCGAGGCCCCTTTTGTTGACTTCGATTTCAAGCTCGTGGAGAGGAATCTTTCACACATTTCTTTAATCCCACTGCCCCCAATCTAGGAGGGATTTGTGGATCTGGTCTGGGGGTTGTCCATGGACCATTCAAAGGTTTTAAAACATCTTATTGGAGTCATAACCCTAACCATCCAAGAGGGCTTAAAGGGAGATCAAGAGGGTGCTGTCCAAGGAGGAAGAAGAAGGGTACTGTAGCCGTGAACAGTACTCCGTGTAGCAAGTGTTCTTCATCCATTCTCAACCCATTGAAGGCATATCTGAAGCCAACCTCCTTCAAGGAAGAGAAGAGCCAAGCAAGCAAGCAAGGATTCCAAGGAGAGTGCCTAAGGGAGAAAGAAGAGAAGCCAAGCAAGCAAAAAGGAGAAAAGCTAAGCAAGCACGGATTGAAGCTCCGATCAAGTGAAGATTGAAGATACGTTCAATATCCGTAACATGTATTCAAGGGGAACCCAAAACAGAAGTTTTCTAAACTAAGCCTCATCGTCTTTATGATTTGGGTGTTGTATTTGTGTTCGTCATAAACTGAAGAACTTGTGTGTGTGTGGATTGTTGTTGGATCCGTGGTCGTGTGTGTGTGTGTCGTATTTGATTAGTATGTGTGCATGGATCTTCTTAGATCTGCGTTTGTGTGTGTGTGGGTCTATTTAGATCCGTTCTGTCTCGTGTGTGTGGATTACTGCACTTGTGGCAGCGGGTGTTTGTGTTGGTGATCCAGTTGTCGGATAGTGTTGAAGACTTCATCTCCGTGTGTGTGTGTGTGTATTGGGGCACGTCCCCGTGTGTGTGTGCAGGCGTCGTCCTACATGTGTGGTTGGAGCGTCGTCTCCATTTGGGGATTTATCCCTGAGTGAAGTCTCACCGGGTTTTGTGAGGGGTGGACGTAGGACTGCCGTTGTTGCATCCGAACCACCTTAAAAATCGCTGTGCAGTGTGGTTTGAATTGTGTGGTTTGATCCATTTCTTCTACCTCTATTCTACGTGAGTGTTAGTGTACATTGTTGTTTCGGATTTATCTACGTATATCTTGCTTAATCCATATCATCGTCAATTAAGTTTGATAAATCTAATTTGTGAACAAACAGATTTGAACCTTTTGATTAGCATTGTATCACATATTTTAAAAAAGGTCAAAAGTTTTCTTAAAATTGGTAAACACCCAATTCACCCCCCTCTTGGGTGTCATTGATCGCGGGACTTCAGTGGGTGAGAAGAGGACTCATCCCAAGTTCTTGGTCCTTGCAAAAGAAGTGTCCCTACAAAATAACACCATCAAAAAATACAATGTAATGTTTTGGATTTTTTTGGTTTTGGAATATTCAAATTTTTACGATTTTGGGAATATTCAATTTTTTTTGGATTTTTGGAAAATATTTTAATTTTTTTGAATTTTGAGAATATTTGAATTTTTTTATGGATTTTGGTTTAGGCATTGCTAGTTTAGCACCAACTGGGAATTCAAATCATTGGCTGGAGATTCTTGTTCTTTCCCCTTTCACGAAAAACTACCCAAAGCCGGGCGTGCAGAGGAGAAGGTGCCCTATGGCCGACCGCCCATGGTTAACCGTGCCCCTACTAAGGCCATACCCGAGAAACACTCGGTCTTGGAGGGAGAAGAAAAGAATAATTGGAGATAAGCCTTATGTAGGATGGGAGATATCAGGACTCGAATTCCTTCCAAGATATTACCCCTCAAAGAGGTAGTCTATTGTGCCGGGGCTTTGTGCCTTTGATTTTTAAACCCTTGACAAGCATACGACCATGGTTTTCCCTGCGGGAACTTTGCCTCTCTTGACATGTCTTTATCTCATAATTTTGCATTTGTTGAAATTTTGACTTTGATAATAGCCCTTTTTGACTAGATATATCATGAAAACTCATTTTGATTTGGGTCAAGACTGCCCCTATTTGAGACTTCTCTCGTATTGGGGAGTACCTAGGCTGGTCATCTCACCCGTCAACCTTTTACACCTGCACTTGGCCGAGAAAAGAAGAGAAAAGACTTTTGATGCATACCCATGGCATGGCCAAAGCAACAACGGTATTTTACCAAAAGAGGCCGACTAAGGACGCCGTGAAGTGTGTGGAGTGCCCAGCTAAGGGTTACCCTTAACAAGCGGGGAGAGAATGCCGAACTCCCATCGCAGGGTTCTTAATAGCCAGAGGTGCAGCAAAAGCAAGCCTAAAGGCTCTTTTTGATTTTTTTTATAGATGAAATTCAATAAAGATAAAGACCTAGGATAAAGGCCTTGAAATACCACTCTTAATCATGTTAAGAAGCACTTCATTTTGAAAACCGTGCGTGAAAGATATTGAATGCAAATCTTATGAAAAAAAAAAGTTACCTTCCAACCTTATGAAACAACAGCGGCCGGAGGCGATCATGGGATTTGTCCTCAAGTGGCAGATAAAAGGATTGGAAGCCAAGATTTGAAGTGGCTTAACAAGAAGGAGTGATACCAAGACCAGACTCAGACGAATACGGATAAAAGGAAAAGAGGTGAGGGCTAGAACTCTCTCGCTAAGGTGCTGAGACCCTGATCACAAGGAACGGTGTACAGAAGGAAAGGAGAATCAATAGGAGGGGTGAGGACTAAAGCCTCGAAAGTAGTGGGAGAACGGGCAGATGTCCAGAGCTGTGGATGTGGAAGAAGTCGGGTCGGACCCAGGATTAGGAGGGATTAAGAGGAGAAATTGGTAGATGGAAAGCGGGGAATCTGGAGGGTCCGGAGGCAGGGAGGAGGATCATGATGGGGAGAATCCGGAGGTTCCGGAGGGATAAAATACCACGGGACGCGATGTCCCGAGAAAAGGTATGGAAAAAGATGATTAAAAAGGAAGAAGAGAATAGAGGACACGATGTCCTGGAGGAGCAGGAGAAGGAATCGAAAGAAAGAGGGGAGATCCAGAGGCTCCGGAGGGAAAGATAGAAAGGGACGCGATGCCCGGGAGATTGGAGGGAAAATAAGATGGAGAATCCGGAGGTTCCAGAGGAATAGGATGAGAAGGGACGCAATGTCCTGAAGAAGGGACAAGGAGTGAGATAAAGAATCTAGAGGTTTCAGAGGAATAGAATCAAAAGGGGCGTGATGCCCGGAAAGAAGATAGAGAGGGTAAGATGGAAAATCCAGAGGTTCCGGAGGAGGATAGAAAGGGGTGTGATGCCCTGAGAGGAAGTCTGGAGGTTTCAGAAGAATAAGACACCACGGGGCGCGATGCCCTAGTAGGAAGTCCGGAGGTTTCGGAGGAATAGAGTGGGAAGGGGCGCGATGCCCTGGGATGAAATCCGGGGGTTCTAAAGGAATGGCATGAGAAGGGATGCAATGCCCTAGAGAAGGGATAAATCCGGAGGATCTGGATATGGAAGTGTGGAGGGGCGCGATGCCCGAAAAGGTAGGTTTGGAGGTTCCGGAGGGAGAAGATAGAAAGGGGTGTGATGCCCGGAAAAGATGTCTGGAGGTTCCGGAGGAGTAGAGAGGGAAGGGACGTGGTGCCCATGGAGAATCAGTGAGAAGCCCGGAGGACCCGGACATGAGGGTGTAGAGGGGCGCGATGCCCAAAGAGGGAGGTCCGGAGGTTCCGGAGGAATAAGACACCGTGGGGCGTGATGCCCCGGGAGGAAGAGAGAAAAATCCAGAGGGTCCGGATGCAAAGGTTGGGAGTCGACGTGATGCCTTGAGAGAAATCTGGAGGGGGCGCAATGCCAGTCAGGCAGAGAAAAATCTGGAGGATCCGGATATAAGAGGTGGGAAGGGGTGCGATGCCCTGAGAGAAGATTGGAGGGGGCGCGATGCCCGGGAAGTGTAAGGGGACCCGGAGATCCCGAGAATAGAGATGAATGAGATGGGGAATGTGGAGGATCCGGAGGTTCCGGAAGGCGGGGCAGATACGGGTTCGGAAACCCGGGAAAGAAGAAATGCAAATGCATGAGAATGCAATGCAATGGATGCAGAAGATGCATGGAATGCATGAAATGCAAAGAATGCGTGGAATGAGAGGATAAGATCCTCCTCTTTACCCATGGAGTGGCCCAATCAGAAGTTGAATAGAAGATGGATAGGGTGGCGGAAGGCCCCCTAGCAAAAGAATACTCACCCCTCCATGGCGGTGAAAGTGTGTGGCCAATCGGCCTAACGCATAAAATCAGAGCCCATGATGAAACTTCAACAATAAATGACAACTCCCTTGGAGGGCGAAGAGCATTAATGTGAGGGAGTTGACAAGTTAGAATCGTTTTGCCCAAGGATTGTGGCGTATAAAGAGTGTTGAACAAAATAGGCATTTGTCCCTTGTATGGAAGAACGGGTTCGAGATTGGTGAATTGATACAAGGGGTGCCCAGCCCGGTCCTTGGGTGTGGACTCACACGGCATCAGCGCTTGACTTTCTCTTTCGGTGAGCAGCGACGGGGACTTGACCTCTTCAACCATGCTCGGCACAAAAACGCGGATCGGCATCCGGCAAATAAAGTCCTGCATCTTGAACAACATAGCCGTGGGCAATTCCTTCTTGTCCGGCTCTCGATCATCTTCGACACAAGTACTTTCAGAAGGACACCCATTCCGAGTGGTAAAAGGAGGCGAAATGGAGGCGGAAGGCTCCATGGCTGGCGGAGGTGTAATGGAAAGTGTCGGAGAGAACATGTCGAGCTTTTCCCTTTGCTCGAAAGCGGACTGGGTTGGCTCGAGTGCAAAAAGGGGTGGACCCTGCTCAGGATTAGCCATGGGTAAAGGTGAAGGGGTAGGTTGAGGGATAGACAAAGTGGGTTTTGGGGTTATAGGGATAGTGGAGGGCCGAGGTGGCGGCAATGGGAGGTTAATTGGAAGAGGTTTAGTGGTGGGCTCCGCGGAGGTCGACGTTGTGGAGGTTAATGGCATGGCAATTGGGGGTGTAAAAGGAGAAGGCTTAGTACATAAGAAACTCCGGATGGGGCGAGAGGTGTTAGGGGTAGGAGAAGACTCATGATGCGCCGGCGTGGGTTATTGGAGTATCGACCCATCGTCGTAACACCAATAAGTCTCAAAAATGGGGGTTGGATTGGGGACGGTGGCATCGTCCTGAGCAGAAGGTTCCTCTGGTGGTGGTGGTGGGAGAGGAAAATGAAGGAAACTCGGAATGGGTGCTTGCAAAATTTCATCATCACGTGCCGACTTCAATTGTTCATTTGCCGGCTCTTCATTGTCGGGCTCAAGTGGACGCCGTTATGGAGGCATATTAATGGGTGGTGAAATATAATGTGGAGGATTTTGTATACATGGGTGCGGAGGCAGAGGGCCATATGAATGAACGGAGCGAACGAGTGAAGGGCGGACGTCGTCCACTTGATCATTGAGATCTGTCGGCTCTTGCTCAGTTACGTTGATGCCGAAGTCGTCTCTCCTATCCTTCCATTCTCTTTCCATCTTCATAATGTTATTCAGGAAGGCGTGAAGAGGATTGACTGGAGAAGGAGGAGGAGGGGCTCGTAACCCTCTTAAGTTGTTCATCCAACGAAACGACTTTATCAACAATAGCTTGGAGGGGCATAACAGGAGCAGCAGAGGGTTGGCATAGTGGCCTTAAAGGAGGGGCCGCATAAGATGGCCGTGGAGGGGGAGTAACGGGCTGACCCGGAATAGGACCTGGTCGAGCCGGGTTTGAAGTCTCGCGATCAATGACACCCAAGAGGGGGGTGAATTGGGTGAATACAAGTTTTAAGAAAATTTAAGCCGATTTAAACAAGTATGATAAACTAGCAACAATCAATTTCAGATCTGATGCAAAGCAAGTTAGATCTATCAAAATCAACCTCCACAATAACTCTTTGGTACTAGGCGGAGTTAGGGAATCCAAAGATTCTCTCATTGTTATCTTCCTGACAAGACTAACCTTGTCAGTTTGAACCCAGCTTTTGATATACCAGAGATCTACTATTAGAATGATCAATTAATCTAGATCTAAACGAGGAGATCAGTAGATGTAATATGCGAACATGCCAGAATAGAATGGGAGGTAGAAGATAAGGAACAAACCATACAAGAGACAGAGATTTTTAGGTGGTTCGGATGCAACAACGGTAACGTACGCCCATCCCTCACAAATTGTGAGGATTCACACACTATCTTGTAAAGGATTACAAGATCTGAACACACATACACTCGTAGAGAGATGAGAACTCCCACGAAGGTGTAAACACACCTAAACACACGAATCTGAAAGAAATCAAACACGCACACACGGATCTAAGTAGATCCACACACACACATGAATGTTTAGAGATTACAAAAACTACACACTTGAAGCTCAATTGAAAATATATGCAAAAATACAAATGAAAACTTCATATTTAAGCTCCCCCTTAGTGGATGAAGAAGATCTTTGATGAAGCTTGCTTCTCAGCTTGATTTGCACTTGAATGGCCTCAACTTGATCTTGAAAACCTTGATCTTTGATGGAGAACCTTTGGACGAAGCACTGTTCACAGAGCTCTTTCTGCAACACTCTTTTTGCCCTTTCCAACCCCCTTTGATCTCCCTTGAGTGATTTGGGTTTTCTTTGCCCAATGAGATGTTTTTATAAGCCTTGAATGGTCAAGGACAAGCCCAGACACAGATCCACAATTCTAGGGATGTTTGGAGACTTTTAGGATTAAAAAATCCTTGATAGATGCTTTCACCTCGTGAAGAAAACAAAGTCAAAGGTGGAGGCTTCGAAGGGTTCGGTCGACCGGATCGAGCTGGGTGGTCGACCTAACTCTGTAAAATTACAGAGTTTTCAGCTCTGGAAGAATTGGTCGACCGGACCAGGGTTGGCGATCAACCAAACTCTGTAAAATTACAGAGTTCTAAACTCTAGGAAATTTGGTCGACCAGACTAATCTTCCAGGTCGACTGAACTCTAGAAATCCTACAAAAATAGCATAGTTCAGTCCATGAATCATATACATATATTAAAAACTTGTGCTTGCAAAAAGATCCATGTGAAATGAGCTTGTTTGGACTTAATCTGGGCATTTGTTAGGGCAAGACAAATTTGAGCATTTCCTTTGATGAAAATGACCTTGAGAGCCCATAGATACACTTGCTACTGAAGTTATGGAGGTTATAAACTTGTTGGCCATATCTAGGTTTTGTTATCATCAAAATCGCTTGGAAAGACTCAACAATCTCCCCATTTTTGATGATGACAAAACATTAGATTATTAAGAGTAATGGCATGCCTTGATAACCAATTTGAGTATGGGCAAGGCGATCAAACCAAGAAATGAATCAAACCAAGAAATCATTCATTTTGTCAAAGCGACGCAAATCATTCAACATTTTATTTGCCAGAATAAGGATGAAATGAGAGACAAGAACCAATCATCTGATATCAAATATCAATTGCATTCATTTCATCATTTTATTACAAAGTATATTGATGCGTGAGAGAATGCAAGACATCTACAAGACAACTATGACAATATGACAATCTGACTCAACCAAAATGCAATGAACCTCACAAATGAGAATTCATACAAACAAAGGACATGCATGCATAAACTATATAAGACCTATATGACTACTTCTCCCCCTTTGGCATTATCAAAAGGAGGGTATAGGATAGACGAATAATAGACCCAAATGACACATGACCCAAGTACAAAGGTCTAGAGGAGGAAGCACAAGAAAATCCTCATTGCTCATCTGCAGGAGGCTAATCCTCTGGAGGAGGAGGCTGATACCCAAGGCGGTTCCTGATATCCGCAAGGGAATGGTCTTAGAACTGAAGCCGGTACTGAATGTTGGCAATGGAGTTGTCATGGGCTATGTCACGGCGTGACATATCAAGAAGTGTGGTGTTCATAATGCGGAAGGCCTAGCTAGAGTCTGCATGACTGTCGATGAGGGTGATCATATGGGTGGAGAGAGTGGTCATCTGTGTGGATAGGGTGTCAAAGGGTGTGGAGAATGAATCAACCTGACCTGTCATGTCGTCAAGCATACCACCCATACTGTCTATGTGATCCCCAATGGTAGAGAGCTGACCCCTAAAGGTGTCCACTCGAGTCTCTAGCCCAGTAAGACGCCTGTCAAAAGTTTCATAGTCTACCCAAGAGTGTTGTCCGGCCCCCTGAGTAGAAGACTCCCCATGAAAGAACTGTGGTGGAGGAGGCATTTCTGGATCTATATGATGAGGTGAAGGTGGAGGAGGCTGGTCCTCAGCCTGAGCTGGAGGGGGGGCTTCCCCTTAACCTTACTACTGCTCTGGCTCTTCTTCACTATCTGATTCTTCCCCATAAACTGACACATTATGGCGTAGCTCACCATCGGGACCCCAGTAATATCCAAAAGCTGTGAAGATCTTATGCTCATTGTAGATATCATCTTGTCCAACTCGAATAAACAGTTCATCAGCCACATTTATCCCAGCATAGATAAACACTTCTGTCAACTGAGAAGCATAAGGCAAGGATCGCCTCAGGTTGGTTCGGCATGACCCGATCAAATCGGTCATAAGCCGACCCATGTTGACTAAGATTCCATTCATAACGTGGTAAAATAGAAACTTGTGAACCTCTGTCACTTCATTCCGACTGCCACTCTTTGGATAAATAAGTGAAGTAAACATATGGTGCAGAATTCACTACAGTGGTGGAAAATAATTAGCATTTAAAGTGATCAAATCACTGACACCACGTACATAGTCACAACTTGTCATAGCAGTAAAGGTGGCCTCAGCTTCACCATGACCAAAAATCATGTTAGCACCCCTGGCTGAAACTCCTAAGGCATGCTCAAATAGGTCCAGAGAGATGTGAATCTCAACACCTCTGACAGTCGTATATAACTCATCATTCCTCTCAACCAAATTTCCAAAAACTTGTTGCAATAGATTGGGGTAGTATCTGGTATATCTAGTGACAAAATCGGTCCAACCTTGTTGAATCTCAAAGACGGCACAAAGATCGGGCAAAAATTCGTTCACCTCATTGAAGTCGACCAGTCGAGGGTTGATAATAGGTCGTGGAGGCAAACGAGGTGCACGAGGAGGCGCAGGAGCCTGCCGTGGTGGAGGAGCCAGAGCCTCTTGTCTCTGAGCATGTGGTACCCCTTGGGCAAGACACTGAGAACTCTGTCTAGGCGGCATCCTAAACTAGAAAATTCGGTGTAGAAACCCTTGAAAGGATCGATCTCAACCTTGGAGATGAAGATGGACCAAAAGACACTTTAAGGGTTGGAAAAGATCTTCTCCACAATCTGGAACCTTGGGAAGAGCTTCATGAACGCACAAACGGCCGTGGAGATTTTGTCCCGAAACCGTGACGAGCGGACCGAATCTTGTGCGGGTGGAGAAAAGAGGAGGTTTTTGGACTTGAGAGGTGGAGGTTTTGTGTTTTAGGGTTAGGGAAGGATGATGGAGAGAGAATGGAGACAATAGAATAAAAGAATGGGGTGAGAAAACCCCTTATAAAAAGGGTTCGATCGATGGTCAGTCGGACCGGTTCGCCGCTAACGGTCGACCGGCACGTGGGTGGTGGTCAACCAAGTGGTTGACCTAGCCATTTTTTTTGTTCTGTTTCTTTTTTTGAAGTCACCATCGACCTTCCTTCTTGTTTGAGCCAACACGGTGGAGTATTGAGAGGGAAATATATAGAATGGGTAGATATGGAATATCGCGAAAATTCTCTAACTCCCCCTCAGAAAGTGCCTTAGATCCGAAGTCACTGGGTCCACATTTATTTAATCAAGGAATGTCTGGCCTTAGAAAAATTTCAAGGAGGGCTATACATATAAATACATTCAAGCATGCAAGGGTACACATGTATACACAAGGTATAGAGAAATAAATACATAGAATATGCATGAAAATCTACCCGATATGCAAATGAGTTTCTTTACGTGCAACTATTGACCTAAGTGCAACCTTAGGTATGAATGCTCTCACCCTTGCATATGCCAAGTTCTCTTCTGATTTTGTTGAATTGATCTTCGCTTAGGGGTTTTATGAAGATATCAGCTAACTAATTGTGTGTGTCAATGAAATTCATTCAAAGACCCCTTTTCCTACATGATCTCTCAGAAAATGATGTCGAATGTCAATATGCTTTGTCCTAGAGTGTTGAATAGGATTTTTTGACAAACTGATCACACTGGTATTGTCACACAAGATTGGAACACATTTCATCTCAACATCCAAATCAAGCAATTTATTTTTGATCCAAAGTACTTGGGATCCACAACTTCCTGCGGCTACATATTCAACCTCGACTGTTGAGAGAGCTACTAAATTTTATTTCTTAGAGGCCCATGAAACTAGGCACCCACCGAGAAATTGACAGTACCCACTAGTACTTTTACGATCAACAATACATCCAGCATAATCCGCATCAGTATATGCAATTAAATCAAATGAACTACCGATGGGAAACCATAGGCCAAAGTCTATTGTGCCAATCAAGTATCGAAAAATTCATTTAACATCCAATAAATAAGATTCTTTAGGACACGACTGAAAACGAGCACATAGACATACACTATATTGAATGTCAGGATGGCATGCTGTGAGATACAGTAATGATCCGATCATACCTCGAAATAGTGTGGGATCTACTGTTTTACCATTTTCATCTTTGTCTAACTTCGTGGTTGTGGCCATCGGAGTTGACAGGGGTTTTGCTTCTGCTATCTCATATTTCTTTAACAGCTCCAATGTGTACTTAGCTTGATTTATAAAAATACCTTCAGACGTTTGCTTCACCTGCAATCCAAGAAAAAATGTAAGTTCACCCACTAAGCTCATCTCGAATTCTCCTTGCTTCATTTCTACAAATTCATTACATAAGGCATTATTAGTAGCTCTAAAAATTATATCATCAACATACACTTGAACCACTAATATGTCTTTACCTGATTTTCTCATGAAGAGTGTTTGGTCAACCTTACCTCTTTTGAACCCAATTTCAATCAGGAATGAAGTGACCCTTTCATACCATGCCCTTGGAGCTTGCTTCAATCTGTACAAGGCCTTCTGCAACTTGTACACATGCTTTAGATATTTTGAGTCTTCAAAACCTAGAGGTTGTTCTACAAAAACATCATCTTTGATTTACCCATTTAGAAAGGTCGATTTAACATCCATTTGAAATAATTTGAAGTCGAGAGAGCAAGCAAATGATAATAGAATCTGGACTGCTTTTAATCTAGCAACCGGTGCAAAAGACTCATCAAAATCAATGCCCATCTCCTGGCTATACCCTTTGGCTACAAGTCGGGCCTTATTCCTAGTTACCAATCCTGTGTCATTCAACTTGTTTCTGAAAACCCAACCGGTTCCTATTACGGGTTGATTCTTAGGACGCTGCATAAGAGTCCACACCTTGTTTTTTTTGAACTGGTGTAGCTCTTCATTCATATCCTGAATCCAAGATTCATTTTGAAGAGCTTCAAGAATATCCTTAGGCTCTTCTTGTGAGATTAAGGCCATCAAATCCTCTTCTTCTACTTGCCTTAGAGAAGATCTAGTTCTTACCCCATCTTCAGGATTGCCAATGATGTTTTCAGCGGGGTGATCTTTCAAGTATGTTGAAGCTCTAGGCAAGTCAGGGTGTTGTAGTGGTTATTCTTGAAGTGTTTCATGGAAGGATCTTTATTATTTTCATCCTTGCTGAATTTTCTTCAGTTGGTTCATCCTTAACCTCAGATGTTCCAGCATCATTTGATTGTTTAGGAGCTTCATCTACATCCAAGGTAGACAAAATTTGATTTGTCAGTTTTAATTCAGATTCATCAAAAATGACATGAGTTCTTTCTTCAACAACCAGAGTCCTTTTCATTAAATAACCTGTAAGCTCTAGAATTTTGTGCATAACCTAAGAAGATTCCCTTGTCACTTTTCTCATCAAACTTTCCTAAATTTGACTTACCATTGTTCAGAATATAGCAAGGGCAACCAAAAGGTTTGAGATGGAAAATGTTTGGTTTCTTACCCTTGTAGAGCTCATATGGGATTTTCCTCAAAATGAGCCTTACCATTGCCCTGTTTATGATGTAGCATGCTATACTTACTGCCTTAGCCTAAAAGTATTTGGGTAGGGAGTTCTCACTTAACATGGTCCGTGCCATGTCTATCAATGTTCTATTTTTCCTCACCACTACTCTATTTTGTTGAGGCATCCTGGGTGATGTGAAGTTGTGCGTATATCCTTGTTCCTGGCAAAAACTGCTGAAATCATGATTTTCAAACTCACCACCATGATCACTTTGAATTGTGGTGATGAGGTATCCTTTATCATTTTGGATTTTCCTGCAAAACACTTGAAACTCCATCAAGTCATCACTTTTATTGGCTAAAAATAACACCCATGTAAATTTGGAGTAATCATCAACAATTACAAATCCATAAGATTTTCCTCCTAGGCTGGATGTCCTAGTCGGACCAAAAAGATCAAGGTGCAGCAGTTCTAAAGGCCTAGCGTAGAAACAATGTTTTTATTTTTGAAGAGATGCGTGTTTGCTTGCCTTTTGTGCAAGCCTCACAGATCTTATCACTTTCAAATTTTAATTTAGGCAACCCATTTGCCAAGTCATGTCTAGACAATTTAGAGATTACTCCGAAACTAGCATGACCTAGTCTTCGGTGCCATAGCCATGCATTATCATTGTTGTTTGCTACCAAGCACACATCATCACCGGCAACATCATCAAGATCAACAGTATACACATTATTATTCCTTTTGCCGATGAATCTGATTTGATTAGAGATTTTATTCATGACAAGGCAATGAGTTTCATCAAAAATAATTTTAAAACCCTTGTCACACAGTTGGCTAATGCTTAAAAGATTGTGATTTAAACCTTCACTAAGAGCACATTTTCGATGAGAATTTAGAATTCTTACCTATGTTGCCAATTCAAATATCTTACATTTGTCCTTTCCACCAAAGGCAACTGAGCCTTCGTCCTTATCTTACAGAGTAGAGAACACCTTCTTGTCCCCTGTCATATGCCTTGAGCAACCGTTGTCCAGGTACCATTTACTCCCACTGGCTTCAAGGCATATCTGCAAGAAATAACATTCTCATCCAATTATTTGTGGTACCCAAACTAATTTGGGTCCAGAGGAGTTAGTCCAATTTTGCACATATCTTTTTCTGGTCCAAGCAGCATGATTTCTTTGTGTGTTTTGTTTGAACCAACAATTAGCAATAACATGACCAAATCTACCACAATGAAAGCAATTGACATTTGAAAATCTTCTTTGGTATCTATGTGGTTTAGATTGGACATGTGATGGCTTAGTGTATGAGCATGATGCATAGTTATTTTCCTTTTCATGAACATAGGATGTTGTGATCTTATGCTCAAAATATTTTTTGTTCGGGGGAATATCCCCAAACCTTCTTTTTAGAAATTAACCTTAACTTCCAATAAGTTATCTATGTTTTGTTTGCCCTTGACAAACTTAGATAAGATGGACTATAGTTTAGCCACTTCTTCAACCAAGCTCACGTTCCTCTTTTCAAGTTCTGAATTTGTTGATTTCAGAACTCCTTCTTTAGTTTTTAATTTTTCAAAGTCTTTTTCAATTTCAGAAAATTTACACAACAATTCTTCTTGACTTTTCTCACAAGTTGAAATTATTTGTAGCAAATTTTCTTTTTCTTCTGTTAACTCGAACCATTCTTGTTTGAGTTTTTCGAACTTAACAGTAGAGTCCTCATGTACTAAATCTTCAAGTTTCTTTTTGAGACATTTATTTTCATATCTGATTTTCTTGTATTTCATATACAACTTTTCATATTCTGACTCCCATTGTTCATTTGAAATAAAATAAGGATCATAATTTACCTCGGTTGAATCATCCTCATGTGCCATGAGTCACAAGCTTTCCACGAGCTCCTCCAGCTCCTCGTCAGATTGTTCATCCTTTTCGTCGCTCCCTGTGGCGACCATGGCTTTGGGTTTCTTGAATTTATCCTTCTTGAACTTTCTCTTCAATTCTGGGCACTCTCCTCTCATGTGCCCAGGCTTCTTGCACTCATAGCATATAATGCTATTCGGCTTGCTTGGCTCCCCTTCAGTTTGAACGGGCTTTCTTTGGCCCTTTCTGAAATTTCCTTGGAAATTTCTTCTTTCTTCTTAAAAACGTCTTCACTTGGCGAGTCAGCATAGCCAAGTCTTCTTCTTCATTACTCCCTTCACTGGACTCCTCTTCTTGGGAATCATCATCAGACTGGTTGGCTTTCAAGCCCACGGTTTTCTTCTTTTTGGATTCCTCCTCCGCAGTTCTTTTGATGTTAATCTCACAAGTCATGAGTGACCCTATGAGCTCGTCCAAGGAGAGTGTGGACAGATTCTTCGAATCCTCAATGACTGTGACTTTTGTATGCAGGCAGATGGAAGAGATCTTAACACCTTCCTCACGAGCTCAGAGTTGGTGTATTCCTTTCAAGACTCTTGAGACCATTAGTATCTTAGTCAGTCTTGCGAACATCTCAGAAATGGTTTCTTCGGATTTCATTTTGAATAGCTCGTAATCTCTAACGAGTAGATTGGCTTTGGTCTCCTTGACCTCAGAGGTTCTTCATAGATAAGTCGCAGCTTGTCCCACATCTCTTTGTTGAACTGCACATGGATACACGAGAAAACTCGTTAGGATGAATAGCACATTGCATAATGTTCATAGCATTAAAATTAACTATGGATTTCTTGATTTCTTTGGGTGTCCATTTATCCTCATCATCAGAGAGTTCATAAGGACCCTTTTCCACAACCCTCCAGACCTCGTACTCCTGAGCCTTAGAAAGACATGCATTCTATTTTTCAGTAGGAGTAATTCGAACCATCAAAGAATGGAGGATGGTTAATAGAGTGACCCTCAGGCATCATCCCCTTGTTGGCCATTGATCTGGATCTGACTCTAGATCATTAGATCTGAAAATATAGAGCCTTAGCTCTAATACCAATTGAAGTCCCGCGATCAATGACACCCAAGAGGGGGGTGAATTGGGTGAATACAAGTTTTAAGAAAACTTAAGCCGATTTAAACAAGTATGATAAACTAGCAACAATCAAATTCAGATCTGATGCAAAGCAAGTTAGATCTATCAAAATCAACATCCACAATAACTCTTTGGTACTAGGCGGAGTTAGGGAATCCAAAGATTCTCTCATTGTTATCTTCCTGACAAGACTAACCTTGTCAGTTTGAACCCAGCTTTTGATATACCAGAGATCTACTATTAGAATGATCAATTAATCTAGATCTAAACGAGGAGATCAGTAGATGTAATATGCGAACATGCCAGAATAGAATGGGAGGTAGAAGATAAGGAACAAACCATACAAGAGACAGAGATTTTTAGGTGGTTCGGATGCAACAACGGTAACGTACGCCCATCCCTCACAAATTGTGAGGATTCACACACTATCTTGTAAAGGATTACAAGATCTGAACACACATACACTCGTAGAGAGATGAGAACTCCCACGAAGGTGTAAACACACCTAAACACACACAAATCTGACAGAAATCAAACACACACACATAGATCTAAGTAGATCCACACACACACGAATGTTTAGAGATTACAAAAACTACACACTTGAAGCTCAATTGAATATGGAAGAAGAAACACTAAATAAAAGCTCTGATTTAAGCTCCCCCTAAGTAGGTGATGCAGATTTTGATGAAGCTTGAATCTCTACTTGATTTGGGATTGATAGGCTTCAGATTGATCTTGAAAACTTTGAGATGGATGAAGAACTCCTAGATGAAACACTGTTCACGGAGCTATAGTAGCAGCCTACTTTCTCCCCTTGATAGCCTCCTTGATATCCCTTGAGTCATTACGATTTTCTTGGCCCAATGAGATGTTTTTATAAGCCTTGAATGGTCAAGGACAAGCCCAGACACAGATCCACAATTCCATGGATGTTTCGAGACTTTTGGGATTAAAAAATCCTTGATAGATGCTTTGACCTCATGAATAAAATAAAGTCAAAGATGGAGGCTTAGTTGGGTTCAGTCGACCGGATCGAGCTAGGCGGTCGACCTAACTCTGTAAAATTATGGAGTTTTCAGCTCTGGGAGGATCGGTCGACCGGGCCAAGGCTAGCGGTCGACCAAACTCTGTAAAATTTCAGAGTTCTGAACTCTGAGAAATTAGGTCGACTGGACAAGTCTTCCGGGTCGACCGAACTCTTGAAATCCTACAAAAATAGCAGAGTTCAGTCCATGAATCATATCCATATATTAAAAACTTGTGCTTGCAAAAAGATCCATGTGAAATGAGCTTGTTTGGACTTAATCTGGGTATTTGTTAGGGCAAGACAAATTTGAGCATTTGCTTTGATGAAAATGACATTGAGAGCCCACAGATACACTTGCTACTGAAGTTATGGAGGTTATAAACCTGTTGGCCATATCTAGGTTTTTTTATCATCAAAATCGCTTGGAAAGACTCAACATGGTTACACGGAATAAATGGGCCTTAGGGCCGTGAAAGAGGAGGAATAGAAAGAGGCAGGTGATGGACCACCCGAAGAGGAGTATGTGTAGAAGGAGGCGGTGGGGCCACCCGAATGGGAACATGAACAGGAGAGGGAGACGGGTGATGGGACACCCGAGTAGGAATGGACGTAGAGGGAGGCGGGTGATGGGCCACCCGAACGGGAGTGGAAGGAGGATGAGAAGAATGAGATGCACCCTCAACAACGGCCTGAAGGGCTCATATTTGTTGAGGGGTGAGATGATCTATGGCATGCCAAATTTGGGAGACCTTCTCGTCATCGGGAGGAGATGATCTCGAGGGAGTAGTGGCTCGCGATTGAGGCAAGGGACCATGAGATTGAAAACTGCCTATAGGTCGGGTAAAACCATAAGAATGAGGACATGGTCCCTTGAAAGATCTACGGTGAGAATTATGAAATTGAGGATTATATGATATGTTGGATTGACCATCCTCATGATTGTGAAAATTATTAGACATGTTATCCAAGCCAAATATTATGCAAAAATCAATCAAAATGCAGTCAAAGCATAATTGCAAAAATGTCAAGCAAGTGGATGTTTATGCTTGATTTTTCTTATGTTGAACCTTGGTGTGTTAAATGATTTTTACAAAGTTGATATGATCCACTCAAGGTCATGAATCTAATTTCAATAATACTTTCTTCAATGCCAACTAGGTGCACTCTCACCACGTTTTAGGCCAACTAAACCTTGGGACTTCAAAGGGTACAACCTGCCTAAGCTTCCGTGCGGGAATCCACGGGTGCAGAGACTTATGGAGGCCTTGGTTTAGGAGATCCCGATCTAATGAGACGGAGTGCTCAATGTAGGGTCCTTCCTTAACCAAGAGAGGGGTATGGCTCCTAAGAATGTGGGGAGAGGAGGTCTCCCAAGCCAAGATGCCCTGTATGCAAATGCTAATGCAAAAGAAAAGAAATAGAACAATAGAATGAATGCTAATGCGAAAAGTGACTGAACAAATGCTGATGCAACATGTAACAAAGTGAATAATGAGATGAACACTAATGCAAAAAGGTAACAAAATGAATGCTGACGTAATAGGTAACAGAGTGAATAATGCTAATGCACAAAATAAAAAAGAATAACAGGATGTGTGCAACTTCTCTGTGAAATCTCAGTAAAATGTCAGAAGTGCAAGAGGGAGACTATGAATGGAGTATGCAACAAGATGCAACCGATGAGTATGCAGGTGCTAATAGAAAAGCCACGAATAGTAGTACAGATGTCAATGCAGGAAAGGGGTCAAGATAAATGAGCAGATTCACAAATAATATAGAAACGTGATAGGGAATGGCACAAGAGAATGCAACAAGATGTGAAACAGGATATATAATATGCAATGAATGTTGCTGGGCATGAAACAGGATATGTATGTAATATGCAGGACAACAGGATGCAACAAATGTGAATGGTGTGAATGATATGCAACGGAGAATGAACAAACATAGAATTAGCGTCTGCTTCAGTGGGCGCTCAAAAAACATTTTTTACGAAGTGCCCATTAGTTTTTTTTTAAGAAAAATAATGGGTGGCTGCCCATCAGGGCGCATTTTTTTTTCTTTTTTAAGGAGGATAACAGAAGTGGAATTTTTAATAAATTTATAAATCAACTATCACTTGGGAAGAACAAGTAGAAAAGGTGCTACGTGGAGTACTTTAAGGGATGCACCGTGGGTGCAAAATAGGAGGGGCACACGTGGGTGTCAAAGGAGGGGGTAACCAAGAAAAACACAAGGAAGTCCCACCGTGATCACCAATTTGTAGATCTAGTTAAAATCCACTAAGAGTAATAAAAAGAATAAGCAAAGAAACTAAGCTAAGAAGTGGGAAAAGAGAAAGGGGAGCATGCGATGGATGCTAGTGGAGGGTGATCGCCAGAGGACTCGTGTGCCTCAAATGACATAATCAATAATAAAAGGAAGGATCACGGAATACCTTAAAGGCGGGGAGATGTGATCTTCTTCCTTCTCTTCCTATCGACCGGCCGATGGAGAGAGTTCCTCTTAGATTACCCTTGCAAGAAAGATAAACACCAACAACGAATTATGAAATTAGACAACCAGTGCATAGTATCAAATCCCAAGTGAAATATGACGTGAAAATATGGAGATGAACACACCTGTCGGGGTGTTGCCCCTCTAACCCCGTAAGTGTAAGGGTGGGAGTATGAATGATGAATAATATAATGAAAATAACGGGGAAACGTGCAAGTATTGCACTGATGGAGGCTCAACGTGGTTAAGATGTTGAGATAATAGAGAACAAATGATGCATGCATGCAGTTAAAAGAAAAAAAGACGGAAAGCACAGAGAACAAAGAACAGAGAATATAGAAGAAAGAAAGAAAAGCCTGTGGTTTTCTCTTGTGAAGGCTTTGGATGAACGATCGGGAGAGAGTCTCCAATGGATGAAGCATGGTCTGCAGGGAGCTCCTCCTTGAGCTACGAATCCGACAGCACCTCCCCTTCGTTGTTGAAGTCGACCCCCTTCGCATGAAGCCACATGGCTCCGTTTATAGGGAGAAGAATCGAAATTCAATTCTCAGAACAATTGGGATAACCATTTATGGATGAAGATAACATTGGAAAGAGTCCACCCCAGTTGGAAAGCCTTGGGGAACCTTACCTAGGTTGAAAATGGTCAGTAAAATGAGGAAAGTAAGAGCTGCGGGTGAGTTTGAAAATGTTAATAAAATGACATTAGACCCCATGGTCGCCCATTAAATGGGCGCCCATTACCTTGGACGTTCATTGGTGTTAAAATATGAAATCTTTAAATCTTTCAAAATTGGAAAAGAATTGGCGTCCAGGGTCCTAGATGCTCATTAAAGAATAGGCGATCTCCAAAACAGACGCAGATTCAAAAATAATCCCAATTCGACGGAAAATAGTACCAAAAGAATTCGCATCATGGGTTTCGGACGCCCATTTAAGAATGGGCGTCGTCTAGGGGCAACACCAATTAAAAAATCACCCAAAATCATTAATTAAAAATATTAAAAAAACTTAGCATCATACTAGGCGTCCGCCAATTAAATTTTCTAGTAATTAAAATTTTAAAAAAATAAAAATAATAAAAGATCATGCGTCACCCTACCTAGACATTAATTTGAAAAATCTAAAAATCAAGAAAAAAATTAAAAAAATAAAAAAAGAATTGGCGTCACTCTACCCAGACAGTAATTTGAAAAATCTAAAAATTAAGAAAAATTTAAAAAAAAATAAAAAAAGAATTGGTGTCACCCTACCCAGACATCAATTTGAAAAAATCAGAAAAATAAAAAAAACTTAGAAAAATCTAAAAAAACCCAAAAAAATCTCAGAAAAATCTAAACAATTCAAAAAAATAGGAAAAGGGTAAAAATCCAAAAGAAAAAGGAGAAAATCACTCAAATAAGTCGATTTGAGGGTCAAATTGGGGCATTATAAAGTAAAATAAAATATACTCATGATGATACCAATTTTGGGGTGTCTACAGCGTCCACTCGGATGGACGCCAATTAAATGCTGTCTTTCTAGACAGCCACCAATTCTTAAATTGGCGTCTGCATAGGCAACTACCAATTTTTAAATTGACTTAAAAACGTAAAATAAAGAATTGGCATCCACTCGAATGGACGACAATTAAATGGTATTTTTCTAGATAGCCACCAATTCTTAAATTGGCGTCCGCGTAGGCAAGCACCAATTCTTAAATTGGCTTAAAAACATAAAATAAAGAAATGGCATCCACCCGGATGGATGCCAATTAAATGGTGTCTTTCCAGACAGCCACCAATTCTTAAATTGGCGACTGCGCAGGCAACCACTAATTCTTAAATTGACTTAAAAATGCAACATAAAGAATTGGCGTACACTCGGATGGACGCCAATTAAATGGTGTCTTTCCAGATAGCCACCAATTCTGGGTTAATTGGCGTCCACTGCGATAGCCACCAATTCTTTAAATGGCATCTGCCTAGGCAGCCACCAATTTAAAAAGGCCTTAAAAATTGGAGAAAAATCTAAAAAATAGAGATAATTATGGAAAAGCTTGGGAGAGCTGAATATTCAAGAAAAATGAGGAAAATCACTCAAATAAGTCGATTTGAGGGTCAAATTAGGGCATTGTAAGGCGATAGGAGATGTGCTCAAAGTGACGTCAATTTTGGCGTGTCTACAGTTGCCCGGCCTTGGTGTCTGCTTTGCAAGGGAGTGACACGGAATGGAATGGAATGAATGGAATGAAATAGAGTTGAATGAAGTGGGAGCAAACTAAAAAGTAAACGCCAATGTGTGATGAGACACGCGATCAACACCACCTGATAAGAATTGGTTCAAAGATCGAGATGATGCAATCTTGGGGAGATTCAATGAAAGTAACAGTTGTTCGGATAAAGGAGTGTGCACGCGGGCAGGAAGGAGATAAAAAGAAAGCGATCAACATCTAACGCGGTGGAAGTACCCCAGGTCACAAATCTGTAGGTTTCACCTTAAGAGAGCGGCTACCAGCCAATGTGGACGTGCTACAACCAAGGTGGATCAAAGGAGAAGATATTGAATAAGAGGATAGAAATCCAAACAAAGGAGTTTTCAAGGAAGCAGACCAAAATGGTAATAAGACGAACTGAGGACTCAATTCGACATGCAATATCTCATATCTTGAAAATTAATGATCAATTGACTCTCAAATCGAGGTATTAGAATGATTTTCCAAAGTTAATTCAAAGTCCTACATAAATGCATGCGGGTTTAAAGGGAAAAATTAAAATAAATTAAAATAGAATATAATGAAGGATAATGTTGTTAAGCTGCCTAGACTGAGTCAAGATATCAATTTGTGAGCTGATACTAAGGCAAAGCCCGTTTATCCGCGCACCAACTCGTAAAAGGGAACCATCATCCTCAGTCTTGGATGGCTTAACGGCCTATCCGTGTGACTAAGATTTCTCTGAAATCATCATTATTTTTGATGAAGGGGAACTCAAATTCTAGACTTACCAAAGCCACAAGGTCCTTGATATAATCTAATAGCGTAGATAACATATAGTAGAAATGCATACAAGGAAGATGGTGGAGCAATAAGCATGTGAGAACTAGGAATGAGGTGCAAGCACCGTGGGACCTGAGTGATGTTGTCGGGACGGTGGGATAAAATCTTCTTTCCTACTCTTAAAAATTCATTAGCCAAGATATAGTGAAGTATAACAAGCAATGAAGGAACTAAGGCGATAAGCATAGCAACCATAGCATGAATAACATCAATAGCATAGCATGTAAGGTATATCATAACAGAGCAAAGCATGTATAGCATTGACTTAAGCATTCAAACATGGATAGAATAGCATCGATCAAAGCATTCAAATCATGAAATAGCGTCAAATACATAGCATGAAAAGCATATCTTAGCAAAAGCGTGTATAGCATCAGAGCAGATAATCTTTAGTCATGCAAGCATCAACCATTGTTTGTCGTCTATAAACCATGAGGACGACAACTTGGCTAATCATGAGATTGAAGTTGAAAGAATCATAATCAGAGTGATGATGCCTAGAGTGCAAGGAGACGATCAGGTGCATAACATAGAAAAAGATTTGGAGATGACAACTTTGACGGTGCCCAGAGCAGTAGGGATAATCAGATTGACATGAATTACTTTTAAAAAGATAGAGAGATGATAATCGAGAATGTCCAGAGCATCAAATCATAGTGATCAACATGAGGAACATAGGGAAGAATCAAAAGATTGATGAAAGTGAAAGGAGAGGACTCATCCCATGTCCTTAGTCCTTGCAAAAGGTTGTCCCTGTAAAAACAACACCATCAAAAATTCAATGCAAGTTTTATGATTTTTTTTGAAATATGTAAATTTTTATGGGTTTTGAAAAATATTTAATTTTTATAGATTTTTGAAAGATATTTAAATTTTTGATTTGATTTTTAGAAATATTCAACTTTTGGGGATTTTTGTAAAATATTTAATTTTTTTAAAATTTTGGTTTAGACATTGCTAATGCAGCATCAACGGATGTTTAAACTACTGGCTAGGGATCCTTGTTCCTTCCCCTTTCGCTAAGAACTTGTCCAAAGTAAGGCGTGCATTGAAGGTGGTGTCGTATAGTCGGCTGCCCTTGGTTAATGGTGCCCCTACTAAGGCCATACCTCAGAAACACTCGGCCTTAGAGAGAGAAGAGAAGAAGAATTGGGGGATAAGCTTGACATGAGTTAAGAAGATATCGGGTTTAACTTCTTTCCATAGCACGACCCCTAGAAATTCGATCTATTGCGTTGGGGCTTTGTGTCATATCATCAAACCTTAATTCTCTTTTAGGCACGCATATGACCAGGCTCATAACGTCCCGCGGGGAAACTATACGGGGGAGATACGAGTTCGAAAATCTGGGAAAGAAGGAATGCAAATGAATGCAATGCACTGAATGCGAGGGATGCATAGAATGCAAAGGATGCAAGGAGTGCAAGGAAGAAAGTCTCCTTCTCACCCCATGGGTGGCCCATAAGGAGAAGGTAATGGCGAATGGGAGGGTGGATGGAATAGAATAAGAGGTAAATGAATTGGCGGGAGGCCCTTCATTAAAAGAATGCCCGCCCCTCCATGGAAAAAAAAGTGCCCAGCCAGATGGCCCAATGGATGGAATTATGGCGCAAATGCTCTCATTGGTAGCAGAATGTGTTATGGTAATGCGTGAAGAGAACCCCTTCTTAGCAATTTGTATGATGATGGAGTGAGGGGTAATGATAGCATCAAAAATATCCCGGCCAACAAGCAAAGTGACATGAACAATGTTGGCCTTGGGCTGACATGGCATCAATTCTTGAGAACTTTTTATGGTGAGCTTTAATGGAGAGGTGGCATTCTCAAAGATGCCCGACACAATGACACGAATTGGAATCCGACAAATGAAATCTTGAATCTTGAATAGCATAGTCGATGCCAAATCCTTCTTGCCCGGCTCTTGGACATCCTCGGCACATATACTTGTAGTTATACACCCACTCCGAGTGGAAGGAGGCGAGATGGAAGCGGTAGGCTTAGCAAACAATAAGGGCTTGATGGAAGGTGTTAAAGGAAGGTTAGGTAAAAGTGGAGGTTCAAGCACATCGGGCTTCTCCCCATGCTCGAAAGCGGATGGGGTTGGCTCGAGGGCAATAGGGTGTGGACCCTGCTCGGGATTAGCAATGGGTTCAGGTAAAGGGGTAAATGGAGGGGCAAAGGCGGCTATCTTTTGGATTATGGGGATAATGGTAGGCCGAGGTGGCGGCAATAGAGGTTTACTTAGTTGGGTAGAGGAACTGATGGGGGACTCGGTAGAGGCCGATGGTGTGGAGGTTAATGAAGGTATAATGATTGGAGGTAGATCATTGGAGGGCCTGGATGACTTGGTGGAGGCTCATGGTGTGGAGGTTGAAGGTATAGAAGGAGGCAGTTTGGTGCGTAGGAAACGTCTAATTTTAATGGGGCGAGGGGTTTGAAGGGTAGGAGAAGAATCATGATGCGTCGATGTGGTAGCGGAGGTATCATCCTGAGCAGGGGGGACGGTGGCATCGTCCTGAGCAGGGGGTTCTTCGGGTAATGAAGGGAGAGGAAAGCGAAGGAAACTCGAATGGGTGTCTTTTCAAGAGATTCTTCTTGTTGTGCCCTCTCCAATTCTTCATCGAGAACTTCTAATTCTTCATTATTGGATTCAAGTGGACGCCGTGGTGGAGGCGTAATAATGGGTGATAGAGGCATATATTGTGGAGGATTTGGTGGATGCGAATGTGGAGGCAGAGGGCCATATGAAGGAACGTGGTGAATGGGTGGAGGGTGGACGACGTCCACTTGATCCTTGAAAATCATTGAATCATCTAGCTCACATGTATTATTGATGCCATTTCCAGCTCCCCTCTCCTTCCAATCTTTCTCATCTTAGTGATTTGATTCATGAATGTGTGAAGGGGATTGACTTGAGGAGGAGGAGGAGGAGGCGGCCGCAGGCTTGTAACCCTCTTTAGTTGTTCCTCCATGGAAGAAATTTTATTGAGGAGAGTTTGTTGAAGGGGTGTGACTTGCGGAATAGAGGGTTGGCATGGTGGCCTTGGAGGATTAGCATATGATGGCCGTGGAGGGTGGAGAGGTTGACCCACAAAAGGACTCAATCAATCCGGTTTGCAAAAAGCATGAGGGCCTTGGGGCCATGAAAGAGGGTGAGTGGTGGGAGGTGGGTGATGGGCCACCCGGGAAAGAATATGAATAGAAAAGGTAGGCGGGTGATAGGCCACCCGAGTGAGAGGATGAGTAGATAAAGGAGGTGGGTGATGGGCCACCCGAGAAGGAGGATGTGTAGAAGGAGGATGAGAAGACGAAGGTGGATGATGGGCCACCAGTGAGGGAATAGAAGGAGGATGAGACGGAGAAGATGCACCCTCAAAAATAGCATTAAGGGCTTGGATTTGTTGAGGGGTGAGATGATCTAAGACATGCAAAACTTGGGAGACCTTATCATCATGTGCAGGATATGGACCTGGGAGAATAGTGGCTCACGATTGATGTAAGGGACTATAAGATTGAGAATTGCCCATAGGGCGGGCAAGACCATGAAAATGAAGACATGGTCCCTTAGAAAAATTACGGTGATGATTATGAAATTGAGGATTATAAGATGTGCTTGGTTGATCATCCTCATGATTATATGAATAATTAGGCATGTTGATTTTGTTATCAAGGTGAAACATCATGCAAATCAAACAATAGTTCAATCAAAACAATTTGCAAAGATATCAAACATGTTAGATGTTTACACTTGATTTTTATAGTTGAACCTTGGTGAATTAAAGATTTTAGCAAAGTTTGGTGTAATTCACTCAAGGGAAGGAGCCTAGTTTCAATATGGGGTCAACTCCGGTGCCAACTAGGTTGATGTATCTCACCACGTATAGGCCAACTAAACTCGGGGAACTTCAAGGTACAACCAGCTCGGCGTCCGTGAGGGAATCCACAGGTGCGGGGACATATAGAGGTCTTGGAAAAAGAGATTCCGATCCAATGAGACGAAGTGCTCAATTGGAGGGTCTTTCAAATTCTAAGAGGTGGTAAAATCTCCTAAAAGGTGTGAGGAGAAAAGGTCTCCCAAGTCAAATGCCCTATATGCAAAACAAATGCAAAAGTATAGAAAAGATATGTATAAATGATGATATGAACAACAACCAATAGAAAACAAGGTGAACACTCACATAGCCATAAAAATCAAGGCAATCAACATAAAATGAAGCATGGCATCCAATTTTTTTTAGAATAAAGTGGAGTTTTTTAAAAAAAACTAACAAGTTGGAATCACTTAGGGGGGGTGTGCACGCGGTGCACAAGGGATACAAACAAAAGAGGAAAGTGCTACGTGGAGCACAAGGGGGAGATGCACTGTGGGTGCAAAAGGGAAAGGGCACATGTGGGTGCCAAAGGGGGAAGGGTAATCAAAAGAAAAATAATAGAGGTCTCACCCTGATCACCAATTTGTAGATCTAAGAAAATCCACTAAGAAAAATAATGATAAAAACTATATGTGATGGAAAGGGAATAAAGGAAAAAGAATGGGAAAGAAGAAAAGGGGAGCATGCGTGGACGCTAAGGGGGGAAGGTGATCGCCAGAGGGGTTACCTCAAAAGATATGAACAATGAACAAAAAGAGGAATCACGAACAATACCTTTAAAAAGCGGGGGAGATTGTGAATGTCCACCTTCTCTTCCAATCGGCTGGCCGATGAAGAGAGTTTCTCTTTAATGATTACCCTTGCAAAACACAAATAACAACCAACAAAAAAGTTATGAATTAGAAATCAAGTGTGTAACATCAAATCCCAAATATGAAATAAAGAACAAAGCACGGATATGGACACACCTTGGTGGTGTTTGTCTTTAAAACCCCTATGCAAAGGGTAGGAAAAGATATGATGATATGAAAGAAGAAAAAGGAAGGGTGCAAGTGTTGCACTAGGGAGATCTCAACGTGGTTGAGATAAGAAAAAAAAATAGATAGAGAAGATGAAGATGATGCATGCACTAAATTAAATGCGTAAGAGAAATAAAAGAGATAAGGGAAGGATTAGGCTTATTGAATTTTCTCCATGGCTTTAGATCTTCAATGGGGAAGAAGTCTCCAAAGGATGAAGCTTTGGCACATGGGAGACTCCCTCCTTGAGCCTTCAAACCAGTAGCACCTCCCCTTAGATAATTGTTGAAGCCTTCTACACAAGGGAGAGAGGGGTCCTATTTATAGCGGAGAAATTTAGAGTTTAATTCAATAAAAAATAGGAAATTCAATTTTAATTGGATTTGGAAGAGAATATTTATTGGCCATGTGTCCCCTCAACCTTAGAAACCTTTAGGACTCTTTCCCAAATGGAAAAGGAGCTCAAAATGAAGAAAGAATGGGGTTTCTGTTGGGTTCAGAATGCTACAGAAATTGGCTGCCAGCACAGAAGTCGCCAATTAAATTAACGTCAGTTCAAAGAGGCGCCCATTTGGAATTAAATATGGATGGTTTAGACATTTTCAAAATTAGAAAAGAATTGGCGTCCGGGGGGCTGGACGCCAATTAGAAATTAATATGAATTTTGGACGGTGTTAAAATCTCAAAATATAGTAAGGAAATTGGTGTCTTTAGGTCGAATGCTAATTAATGAATTAGCGACCTTCAAGACAGATGTCAATTCAAGAATAAATATGAATATGGCTCAAAATAGGAAGAAAAGAATTGATGTCCACCTGCCTGGATGCCATTTAAAGAAATGGCGACCATTTAAAGTGTCACAAATTCAAAATAACATAAATTTGGCTTAAAACAGGCTCAAAAACGTAAAATAAAGAATTGGCGTCCACTCGGATGGACACCAATTAAATGGTGTCTTTCCAGGCAGCCACCAATTCTTAAATTGGCGTCCATGCGGGCTGCCACCAATTCTTAAATTGACTTAAAAATATAAAATAAAGAATTGGCGTCCATCTGGATGGACACCAATTAAATGGTGTCTTTCCAGATAGCCACCAATTCTGGGTTAATTGGCGTCCACTGTATCACCCACCAATTCTTTAAATGGCGTCTGCCTAGGGGGCCACCAATTTAAAAAGGCCTTGAAAAATTAGAGAAAATCTCAAAAAATTAAAAAATATAAAAAATAATGAAAAATTTTGAGAAAGCTGAATATTCAATAAAAATGAGGAAAATCACTAAAATAAGTCGATTTGAGGGTCAAATTTGGGCATTGCATGACGATAGGAGATGTGCTCAAAGTGACGTCAATTTTGGCGTGTCTACAAAGGTATTCAATCAAAACAAAATTACTCATTATGGGGGGTATAAATAATAATATTAAAAATATGCAGTCATAAAATATAATCTGCAAGGTTATCTTAGATATGCATCACTACCCCTACGTACTTTATATCACAATTTATAGCCCCTATACTAAATGTACATTGCCATTTGCTTAAATTACTATTAGGTAGTGTAAGAAGATTTATCAACTTGTTCATATCGACCATATTGATATTTTATTGGTACAGTACGATACAGTATCGTACCATATCATACCGTCAAGTGCCATGAATAATGAACTACATGATAAATATCTAATATAGTAAAATATGACAAGAAGTTATGTTTAGTTTAGTTGGTTAGAGGGTGTGTTGTTTCTGTGAGAGAAGTGGAGTTTGAATCTCACAATCATCATATATTTTTGACTTCTTCTTTTAAAGAACAGTGAAAAAAAATCAACGAAAATGTGTTACTCACCGATTGCGAACTCAAAACTAAGCATTGTAAAGAAATGGTTTCAACCAAATGACACTACAAGAAATGTGACCTATAGCCACGAATTTTACATACGTTTCAATAAAATGTAAGTATATACAGCTTATTCCTACGTTTTTAAAACTACGTAGGTAATTTTTCTACATTTCATTATAGCATAGGTGTATGTCTATCTTATTCCTATACTTTCTTATAAAGTGTTGGAAAATATCGGGTATTCCTATAATATTTAATTAAGCATGGCATTAGACGTAGAATTTCTCACATTCTTTAAAAAGCGTTAGAGTAGGTTGCATTAAAAAAATGTAGGGATTGGAGACTCCCAGATGGCGAGGAAAATGGGCCCCAATATTTTTCATTCCCCCCTCCATTTTGGCATCTGATTTCACTCAAAATTTGGGACTCTCTCTCCTTCTCTTCCTCCCTCACGTGTGCCCTTTCATTCTCCTTAGACGACGACAATGGTTGCAATGGTGAGGTGCCAACGGGGATCTCCGGCCATCGTTAATGAGGGGTTCACCGGTGTGAGGGAAGATGGGGGTTTTTCGGTGGTGGTTAAGATGTGGGATGACACCCCTGCGATGCTCCCCCCTTTTGCTATTGCGCCTGGCTGAGGCTCGATGGCAAGACCCAGATGATGGTCGAGTACCGCAATGATGGGGGCGCCATGGTCCCACTCTGCGTCTACATTGTGCTGATCTCCACCGAGCATGATGAGACCGTCACCAACGATGAGATCGTCATTGACCTCAAGGAGCACGTCATCAAGCCGATCATGCCCGAGAAGTACTTGGACGAGAAGACCATCTTCCACCTGAACCCCTCCGGCCGCTTCGTCATCGGTGGGCCCCACAGGGATGCCAGCCTCACCGGTCGCAAGATCATCATCGACACCTACGATGGGTGGGGCGCCCATGGAGGCGGTGCCTTCTCCGGCAAGGACCCCACCAAGGTGGATCACAACGGCACCTACTGTTGCATCCCTACGATTTTGATGATGTCTCACACTATAAATCAAATTTGTTTTTGACTACAAATCAATTATTTTTATACGGTGCATTTCTTTGATTCTAAGCATGAAGAAGGTCTATGCTTATAACATGATTCAGGTCCGTGCATTACATGTTATTCATCCTTTTGCTTAATGCATATTAAGTCAGTAGAAGTTCTGCATCTCTCACATAAAGTGCTTGCCTCGGTGCAAGTCCCTGTTCATGCACAAGATCTGCTGTCATACCTTGTCTCTGTGCATTTCACTAGGTCATGTCCACTAAGGTACGTGCATATCATGTCTCTGCATCTCAACTCCTGGGTCGGTGTAATTCCTGACCAGAATGCTTTGGTTAGGATGGTCGTTCCTTCGTCTCAGTGCAAATCCATCTCGGTGCAAGCTTTATCTTGTATTTCTCTTTGCCATCTCGGTGCAGCTCCTGCTTGGACTGCATATCCCGACTCGGTGCATACCTTTACCTTCTGAATAGCATGAAGTCGGTGCATCTTCTATTGCATTACCATTCTCGGTGCAAGTCCTATAGACAGCAAACATAGATTGGTGCATTTTCTGCATCATTCCACATCGGTGCTTTTCTTGCCCGTCTCAGTCGATGCTTATTCCTTTAACTCGGTGCAACCTTTTGTTCACCTTGTTGCAAGTCAGTGCAACAGTTGATTTGAGAACTCCTACTCAGTGCAGTTTCTGGCTTCTTACTCCTTACACTGATACGAATTGTGCTATGTGTGTGACAAAATGACAATTTCTTCTCTGATAGTTTGTTTGTGCATTTATCAGGATTGCACGTGATCTGAGGAAGATGAAGGTCTATAACATTTCGATATGTGCCTCAAACTTTCAGGCAGGAAACGTGGTATCCACACGCCTAAGTTTCTGGAGCAGACATATATATATATGTGTGTGTGCTGAGGAAGAGGGTTCGAAAAAAAAAGAGAGTGGATGGAACAGTTGAAAGAAGA